>JAODAL010062182.1:0-19887 GCA_025379985.1 Phyllomedusa bahiana | reverse complement strand
TAGAAAGGTTTTTTGGGGTTTTTGGAAAACGACTCTAACAAAGGGCCCATTACAGATCCCCTAAATGATGTGGTGAGAGGTTTGGGTAAAAGGTCTTAGGGAGTGCAGTTTGGCGGGGGGAGTGTTTAAATGTAGCATTTTGTAGTCACCTTTAGCCTGTTCCGGGAAAAAGGTTTCTATTTGGTCTGCAGCACTGTACCGTCTAAATCCCCCCTGCTGTTTTCTAAAGGCTTTACTCTTCCCTCTTTCAGGGGAAATGAAGTTGTGGGGACGGGCCTTTCCCGGGTTTTGAAACCTTTGTGCTCCCGGGTAATGGTGTCTTTTTCCTGTGGGAGAGTTTCCTGCATCATTTACCTTTTCTCCTCTCTGCTGAGGGCAGTGGTGTCAGGGGGGGCTCAGGAGAGGTATCGGGTGTTTGCTGACGTCCTTCTGCCTTTTCTGCCTACTCTTTTTGGGAGAGGCTGTGGGGCCCGCAGGTTCTGTGCCCCGGATCCCAAGGGGGGAACATGCTGGGGCCCTGGGTAAGATGGCCCCCTTTCTGGGGGGGCTTGCCCCCTGGGCTGACTGCGATCCTCCAGGGGGGAAAAGAAGTTGGGTTTGGGGTTCTTGGGTGAGGTTTTCATAGACCTTTTTAGGTGCCCCTTTTCTGGCGTTTAGGACCCATAATAAGTGAAAGGCCCCTTTGGGTTTTTTAAAAGGGCCCGGCTGGGGGCTCCCCCCCCCACTAGCAGGTCGGTTGTCCTCTTTTCAGGGAAGGCCAGCCCCCCCAAATTTGATACTTTTTTTTAATTTTTGCCCCATGTTTTATTATGACCCCCCTTTATACTTCCCCAAAAATTACATTCTCAGACGAAATTTTTCTCCCAAAATTTATAAAAATCTGGACAAAATCAAATTCAGAGCATTCCGGGGACGGAAAAAAAGTGTTTTTTTTTTCCCTTTATTGTCATCTGGTTATTTTTCCCATTACGTTACTTTACAGCGTGATAAATTTTGGGCCCCGGGATAACCTTTTTGCAGTTTGGGAAAAGGACATAGCAGTGAAAAACTGCAAGAGAAAGCTTTTTGGTGAAACCTGAATGTTTCCTACTACCCCTGGATGGGGAAGAAAAATAAGTTTATGAAAAAGTTTGGGAAACCCTATTAATCTAAATCATTTTTAGTTTTAAAAATTTTTGGGGTGTTTGCAAAAGCCTTTTCCAATTTGATATTTTCCTTAAACAAAACATTGCACATTTTGGGGTTGTTTCAAAAAACCTATTTCAATCCGGAAATTTTACTGTGCCCATCAGTTATTAGATATATCAAATTTAAAGGCCCTGTTGAAACCCCCCAAATTTTTAGAACAAAAAAGGGTTTAAAAGTTTAAAATAGGGGTACCCAAATTTTTCTTGATGTATAACCCGCCAGTGTTATCTAAATAAGTCTATTTTTATAATTTAATTTATGTTTTGTTTATTTGGGAATACATGTCGTTTTATAGTTTGTTACTTTTTAAAAGAAAAATCCCCCTTTGGGAAAAAAAGTGCCCTAGGTTTTACTTGGGGGAAATTAACCTTTTTAAAAGTTATTAGATCCCGGCCCTATGGGGGAAAGTGCCCATTTATATACTCCTTACACGCGGTATTTATACAATAAATAATAAAAAAAATAGAGGTCATTTTTTAAAACAATTTATGGAGGGATTTCCTTAAAATTGCCTCAGTTCCCCATTTTAAGATGTCATTTAGGGAAAATTTGCCGCGAAAATAAAAAAAAAAGGGTACAATGATCCCTTTTCAAAATCAAAAAAAAGTTTGAAATATTTCCAACAGGAAAAAGGGCGGGAAATTTAAAAGGGGGGTGTGTGCAAAAAGGAATCCGGGGGAAAAAAAAAACCTTAAAAAAGGTTGGGAAAAAATTTTAAAAAAAAAAGGGGGAAATTAAACCTGACTTACTGCTTCAAATTAGTTAAAATACAAAAAGGGCACGGGGGGCCAAAACAAAGGGATTAGTATTTACCTTAACCCCTTTTCTTATGAAAAAAGGGAAACCAATATATTGAAACAATGGCCCAAGCGTTTTTGAAACCCAAACATTTACGGTTTTAATGCTACCCCACGGGAAAACCCCCTACAATACCGTTTAAAAAAATTAAACAAAAAGTTTTTACAAAAAATAGATATAAAATTCCCAAAACAAACGTGTAGTAGAGGAATATGATCGCATTCATAAGAAATGAAAGAAAATATAAAAAAATTTAAAAAAAACCACGTTGCTTCAAAATAAGCAAAAAAAAAATTCGAGCGGTTACCAGAGACTATAAAATGAATCGATTTTAATACATGGGAAGAGAGAGATCAAAAGGGAAGATTTTTTTCCAATAAAAAAAAAACTTTTACAGAAAGTGATTTTACCTCTAGTGATTCGGGAAAACAATCGGAAAATGCAATTATGACAGCTGAAGGAAATAATCAAAAACCTTTTTTTAAAAAGGGAAAGAAAAAAGTTCGGAGAGTTCGGGGAAAAACAACAAGGAGAAAATAAAAAATTTTTGGAAAGGGGCTGAAGCCCAATTTTGTTTGGTAAATTATATTTCAAAGCAACTTACAAAAAAAACCAAGGGGTGCATTATAAAAAAGGGGCCCTAAAACTTTTTTCCGGTTTAAAGAATGATCTGAATTTGATTTTTTTCAAAGATTTTTCATAATTTTTGTAGAAAATTACGTTTGAGAATGTATTTTGGTGAAGTTTTAAAAAGGGGTTTGATCCCAAAATTAAAACGTGGAGCAAATTTAAAAAAAAGTGGGTAAATTTTTGACCCAAAAATTTAAAAAAATAGTTCTTTTGAAACTTTTCAAAAAAATGGTTACTAGTGGAAAGTTTTTAGCAAAAGGGAGCTTATAAAAAAAAAATATCCCAAATTATGAAAAAATTTTAAAAAAAAACCGAAATGAGAGAATTAAAAAATGTGACACATAATTAAAAAAAAAAAGCGGAAAAGGGGGAGGAGGCATTTTTAGTTATAAAAGGGGAAATTTCTATTTGGAGGGAAGCAAAAAAACCAACTAGACAATAAAAATTGTTTATACTAAATTTTAAGGGGATCCTACAAAAAAAATTAAAAGGGAACTTATTCAAACAGTAGTTGATAAAAGCTTTGACATTAGAAATTATAGATAAAAATACAGAAAAATAATTTTTATATGTAACCCCCCAGAGTCCACTGTTATAACCCCTTTTAAACCCAAAAAACATAAGGAATTAAAAAAAAACCCCCCGTCGCCCGATAGTTTGGGGATGGGGGCTATACTCGAACCTTTTGTCTGTATTTAGTTTGTTTCTTACAAAAAATTGTTAAAAAAATTACCGGGGTTTTGAAAGAAACCAGCGTTTTTTAGGGAAAAATTTTAACCACTTAAAAAATTCAAATTTTGGGCAAATTTTTATGTACATTTGATATTAAAAATTTTCTACACTTGTATCCCCCAAGATGAAGGCAAGGAAGCTGTACGTGAGAAAATTATGCAAGTTGGGACAATTTAAAAACCCCAAAAAATATCATTTTTTTATGCAGTACTTTATTAGTTTTGTCTAAAAATTATTTTTGGTTTTTGGGAAAAGGGAAAATTATTTACAAAAAAAAGGGAAAGTATGGGATCCCCCAGCCGGCCCCGTTTTGTAACATTTTTCAGTTGCATTCGAGGAGAGATTTGTTAAGACCTATGGAGGGGCCCTTCACATGTCGCAATTTGGTTGCGATATGTGGACGTTTTCCCTTTTTTAGGGATGGAATGGACCTGAAAGGAACCCTTTAAAAGAGTTTTTCAAAAAACTTTAAAATTATGGCATCCCCTTTATAAGGGTTTTCTAGACAAAATTTTTTTTAAAAAAACCAAAAATCTAGATGTTGAAATTAAATAAAGAAGAGAAACCCAAATAAAAAAAAAAATTATATAAAAAGAACTTGAAAAAAATTTTTATCTAGACAAAGTGTTTCACGCTCCCCAAAATTTTTAAGGGGATACCAAAAAAAATCAATTTTTTGTGTTAGAAGGGAAATTTTAACAGATTTTTTTAAGAATAAAAATAGGAAAAATTAGAAAAATTATTGATAATTTTTTTACAGAAAGGGGTATAAAAGAAGAATTTTTAAAAAATTGGGGGGAGGAAATAGGTTGAAATTAATGTAAGGATTTTAGGGGAAAAAAAAAAAAAAAGAAAATTTTAGATTGTCTATTTATTTCTTTCTTTTGATTTGTCATTCTAAAATGATAAAAACGCAGTTAAAAAATTTGGGGGGAAAATTTTTTCAAAAAAAACGTGGGTATGGAAAATTTTTTTAAAAAATTTTTAAATTTGTTTATAAAAAAAGGGAAAGGGCTATATGGGGAAAGAACTTTTTTGAGAGATCTTGTTAAAAATAATGTTAATAAACAAAATCCCCAGATGGGAAATTTTTCCATGGGTATCCCTTTTTTCATTGGGACAGGGGAAATTTTTAAAAGGGAAAAAATTACACATCCAAATTAAAAGGGGCCCTGGTTTTTAAATTTTCAAAGGTTACCACACTTGTGATTCAAAAAAAATGTTATCTACCCCTTTAAATGTCCCTGTGGGATAAAATATGTTTGGGCAAAATCACGTAAAAAATTTAAAAGGGGAGATTAATATGAACATTAAAAATTAAAATTCCGGAGATTTAAGGAGATAGGTACTTCTTGTGTAGGGTTTTAAAAATGAAAAAAGGGAAAAAACAAAAAATTCGGTGAAAGGGTTTATTAGTAGACATTTCTTTGGGAAACCCCAAACACAATGTGTGTGGTTGAAATGGGGGTTATAGGCAAATTTATGGGATAGATTTAATCACAATTAATAAAAACCCCTTGAAAAAGAGAGGGGCTATTGGATCTTTACAATCAAATTTTCCCCACCCGAAGGGAGAATGAGGGTGTAATTTTTAAGTTTTTCTTTGACCCTATCAGGGCTTGGGTTTTATGTCTTTGACTTATTTTTTAAATTGGCTTTTTGTCAGTTGAATAAAAATAAAGGGAAAATAAAATTTTGTATCCCTTTTGTTGAAAAAAGGGGGGGGAACCCCGGGAAAAATGAAACAGAGCATTTTTCACAAACCCCCCGACCCCCCGATAATTGGGGACATGTCTACAAAGCCGGATAAGCTTCAGAGAAAAGGACCTGGAAACTTTTCACTTCAGGCCCCGAAAACTGAAGATTCGAAAATATTGAAAAATCAGGGGCTACTCCCCAGTTGGAGAATCTAAAGGAACCGCAAGTGTTAATTTATTTCTTTTTTTGTCAATTGGGTTTTTTTTACATTGTTTTCTTTACCCCGTTTA
The DNA here is from genome assembly GCA_025379985.1 of Phyllomedusa bahiana. NCBI lineage: Eukaryota > Metazoa > Chordata > Amphibia > Anura > Hylidae > Phyllomedusa > Phyllomedusa bahiana. The sequence goes on along the minus strand of JAODAL010062182.1, from coordinate 14,551 downwards.
TCAAATTTGGCCCGGGTAACCCGGGAGATTTTCGGCTTTGAGTGGAAATGCAAGAGAAAGCACTTTAGGCTGAAACTGAAGTTTACTCTACTCCGGTAGGGAAAAATTAAAACCGCCAGTGTTATCTAAATAAGTTTATCTTAAGTAAATTTATGTTTTGTACTTTGCTCAATGTCGTTTTAAAGTTTTTTTTTTATTAAAAGGAAAAACCCCCTTTGGATAAAAAATGTCCTAGGTTTATTGGGTATACCTTTATATGTTTTTAGATATGGGCCATGGGAAAATGCCCCTTTATATATCCATAAAAAGTGGTATATATACAAATAAATAAAACCAAAAAATGGGTATCTTTAAACCCTTTTTGGGGTAGGAGCAGTACCAGTCCATCAGCAGAACCCAAAATCTGGAGGGACTTTTACCTTTTCAAAGGGGGGAATCCCCGGCGGGGCCGGGGCCCAGGGATTTTCCCTCTCCCCCAATTTTAAATTTAAGGGCCCCTTTTTCCAAGGACTAAATTCAGGGCCATTGGGAAGCTTTTTCCCCCCCCAAAAACCCCGAGGGGAAATTTTAAGTCCTTTTTGGGTTTCAAAACCCCAAAACCTGCCTTTAGCCCCACTATCCCCCTGGAAAAAAGGCGGGCCCCCCCGCCTTTTTTATGCCCCAAAACTCTGCTGAAGTTTCTCCATTGCCACCCCCCATTTTTACCGGGGATGGTATTGCCCCCCACCTCCAACCGGTATTGTGCCATCTATGGGCCTCATGTGTGTGCTGTTTTGGGGCCCATGAATCCCCCAAATCTGTCATTGTGCCCCTGTCTGACCCTTTATGGGCTCTGTGGCTGTGCCCTGATCTACACAAATGTGTCATTGAAAATCTGTGGGCCCACTCCCGTTTTTCCCTCCCGAATGTCATTGGCCACTGCCGACTCATGCTGCTGCTGTGGCTGCTGCCGTGACCTCCACACTGTGTCATTATGCCACTGTCTGACCTCATGCTGCTGGGCTGCTGCCGTGACCTCCACACTGTGTCATTGTGCCACTGTCTGACCTCATGCTGCTGCTGTGGCTGCTGCCATGACCTACACTCTGTGTCATTGTCCCACTCTGTGGCCTACTCCTGTTTTTGCCGCCTCCAGAATGTCATTGTGCCACTGCCTGACCTCATGCTGCTGCTGTGGCTGCTGCCGTGACCTCCACACTGTGTCATTGTGCCACTGTCTGACCTCATGCTGCTGCTGTGGCGGCTGCCGTGACCTCCACACTGTGTCATTGTGCCACTGTCTGACCTCATGCTGCTGCTGTGGCTGCTGCCGTGACCTCCACACTGTGTCATTGTCCCACTATGTGCCTACTCCTGTTTTTGCCACCTCCAGAATGTCATTGTGCCACTGCCTGACCTCATGCTGCTGCTGTGGCTGCTGCCGTGACCTCCACACTGTGTCATTGTCCCACTCTGTGGCCTACTCCTGTTTTTGCCACCTCCAAAATGTGATTGTGCCACTGTCTGACCTCATGCTGCTGCTGGTGCTGCTGCCGTGACCTCCACACTGTGTCATTGTGCCACTGTCTGACCTCATGCTGCTGCTGTGGCTGCTGCCGTGACCTCCACACGTTCATTGTCCCACTCTGTTGCCTACTCCTGTTTTTGCCACCTCATCCAGAATGTGATTGTGCCACTGTCTGACCTCATGCTGCTGCTGTGGCTGTGCCGTGACCTACACACTGTGTCATTGTCCCACTCCGGGGCCCCTACTCCTGTTTTTGCCACCCTCCAGAATGTCATTGTGCCACTGCCTGAACTCATGCTGCTGCTGCCTGGACCTACACACTGTGTCATTGTGCCACTGTCTGACCTCATGCTGCTGCTGTGGCTGCTGCCGTGACCTCCACACTGTGTCATTGTCCCACTGTCTGACCTCATGCTGCTGCTGTGGCTGATGCCGTGACCTACACACTCTGTCATTGTGCCACAGTCTGACCTCATGCTGCTGTGGCTGCCGCCGTCACCTTCACACTCTGTCACTGATGTTGCCACCTGAGCCCTCAGCTTGTTTTTTTCCAGCTGTCGCTGCCATGACTTTATCAGGCTACATCCCGCTTCAGTTTTTTTGGTCAGTTTTGCCCTCTTAAGTGCCCAGGGAATTTTATAGTGAAGCGATTCTAAGAGCGGTGGCAGTCATGTGCGTGTCATACTAAAACACAACATTGTATGAAGACCAAACCAAGCTCCCTCTGCATATTTAAGCATGGCACATGTTCTACAGCACCCTACAGGCTCTGTGCAGCCTGGAAATAGCTGTTTCATGATTCGTGCCAAAGTAATTCGGAACGAAGTTATTTTTTGCCGAGAAATTCGGCGAAGTGAACGAAACGAATTTCGGGAAATTCGCCCATCTCTAACCCCAAACTATTATGATGTCATCTGTAAATCTTCCATACCAGTGGATGAGCTCAGAATAGGGATTATTTGATTTAAAAAATAAATCTGGACTCCCACCACGACATGTACAGATTCGCCAGAGACGCCGAAAGTTTGGTGCCCCCTGTGATTGTAGATAGAATTCATTATCAGTAGATAAAGAACAGCATCCAGGATAAATTCCATAAAATCCTCTTTATGATTGCTAAACCATTTAAATGATATGTCAAAGCAATTATACTTTTATGACGAGGGATACAAGAATATGAATAGCAAACATTACATGTCAACCATATGTAATTCGTTTTCCAATTAGAATTTTGAAAACATTTTAAAACATATGTACTATCTTTAACATACCCTGGCACCAGTGACTGCAACAGAGAATCAATGCAGTTGCATAACCTCTCATTGAAAGAACCAATCCCTGAGATAATGGGACGAAGGGGGGGATACCGAAGATTTATGGATTTTTGGTAAACCATTGAAAATTGGTGTAATAGGATTGTCCACCATAATAAACTTGGCTTGTTTCTCAGAAAGAATCCCTATACTGTGCACCCTTTGAAATAAGATTATTTAATTTATTTTTAAACACAGTGGGCCACATGTATGAAAACTGTCTAGGTCTAAAACTCACTTTGTTTCCCATAGCAACCAATCAGGGCACCGCTCTCATTTCATATAGTGTTCTGGAAAATGAGAGGGGCGCTCTGATTGGTTGCCTGGGGGCAACAAAGTGAGTTTTAGACCTAGACAGTTTTCATACATGTGGCCCAATAATCGGAATGGAGGAACTTTCTTTCTACGACAAAATAATACTACCACACCATGACCACAAATCACCACCACATTGTAACTGAATAATAACGCCAACTCATGACTGCATATCACCAGCACATAGTGACTGAATAATACCACGAGATTATGACCACATATCACCACCACATAGTGACTGAATAATACCTCTACATCATGACCACATAGTGACTGACTAATACTACAATACTGTTCCTGAAAATAAAACATTACTCTACTACCAATATTCCTGCCATACAGTGACTCTATAGAAGTATATGCTAGTTGTACACAGGCACTCTGCAGACATATATAACTGCAATATAGTGACCATTTGGGGTAGATACCAACTGTACACAGGCTCTGTAGACATATAAGTGATTACAGTGCAGTTACACCCAGTAACTCACAGATTATGGGCTTGTTCCCATGGCAGGTTTTTCAGTCGGTTTTACAGACGGCTTTCAGATTTGAAAACCACCTGTAAACCGATTGTCAATCTTTTACATTGATTTAAAAAGAAAATCCATGCAGCAGTCCACACTGCATGGATTTTCCGCCAGATGGTTTTTTAGAGCATGTTCATCTCCCTCACTTCCCTTACAAACACAGTTACTGGTTGGACTGTATCTCTTTATCTTGAACTCCTCATGGGCTGTCGGTTTCTGGCAGCTCCCCCAACTCCTGGCATCACTGTGTTTTCTTCCTACTCACACAACACAGTGAGGAGGAGGGGAGATGGAGGGGTGTGGGGGGCACGTATCCTGAGCACGGTGAGGTAGGGATGTAGGAGAAATAAAGGATGGGTTTGTCCTGCTTTCCCCCTTTATCTCCTGCATCTGGTCTACCCAGTTTTTTTAGGAGGTACAGAAGAGAAAGGGGGAGACAATGCAGATATCCATAATACACACTCTGACAGCAAAAATACACTGAGCGGCAAACTCCTTGTGTGTGATTGCCCACCTGGTTTGCTGCTTGTTCCTTCTTCCTACTTATGGAGTGATCACGAACAGAGACAAATCGCTGCATATTAGCAACTCGCTGACTAACTACAAATTGCAAGTATACTATGGATACAAGTATTGGAATAATTGTGAATGAATTAATGTGTGGAAATCTTTTGATTTGTTCGCGCTTTCACACTCTCTCTTACTGAAAGTTCAATAAGGCACCTCATGGCAATAAACTGAGGGTCTGAAAAAAGGAATTGTTGCTCTACATAAAGATGACTGAGGCTATAAGAAGATCGCTTACACCCTGAAACTGAGCTGCGGCACAGTGGCTAACACCATGCAGTGGTTTAACAAGGCAGGTTCCATTAAGAACAGGCCTCGCTATTGTCGACCAAAGAAGTTGTGTGCACATGCTCAGCGTCATATCCAGAGAATGTCTTTTCAAAATAGACGAATAAGTACTACCAGAATTTCTGCAGAGGTTAAAAGGGTAGGAGCTTAGACCATAGGTCGCGCGCTGAATCTAATTGGTCTGCATGGTTGTCATCCCGAAAGAAAGTCTCTTCTAAAGATGATGCACAAGAAAGCCCACAAACAGTTTGTAGAAGGAATGAATTACTGGAACCATGTCTTGTGGTCTAATGAGACCAAGATAAACTTTTTGGTTCAGATGGTGTCAAGTGTGTGTGGCAGCAACCAGGTGAAAAGAACAAAGACAAGTGTGTCTTGGATACAGTCATGCATGGTGGTTGGAGTGTCATGGTTTGGGGCTGCATGAGTACTGTTGACTGTGGGGAGCTACATTTTTTTGAGGGAACCATAAAAGCCAACATGTAATGTAACATACGGAAGCAGAGCATAATCCCTCCCTTCACTTGATAGTGACCCTAAACACACCTCCAAGATGACCACTGCCTTGCTGGACTGGCAAAGCATGTCTCTAGATCTAAATCCTATTGAGTATCTCAAACAGAAGGTGGAGGAACGCACAATCTCTAACATCCACCAGCTCCGTGATGTTGTCATGGAGGAATGGAGGAGGATTCCAGTGGCAATCTGTCAAGCTCTATTAAACTCCATGCCCAGTAGAGTTAAGGCAGTGCTGGAAAATAATGGTGACCACACAAAATATTGATACTTTGGGCACAATTTGTCAGTTTTCACTTAGGGGTGTATTTACTTTTGTTGCCAGCGGTTTAGACATTGATAGCTGTGTGTTGAGTTATTTTGAGGGTACACCAAATTTGCACTGTTATTTGTACTACTGTACATTGTATCAAAGTGTCATATCTCCAGAGTTGTAAGTAATGTCCCATGGAAAGACATAACACAATATTTACAAAAAACTCAGGGTGTACTCATTTTTTGTGAGATACTGTAAGTATGTGTGCGTAATATTACATATTACATATTTTTGTGTAATGTGTATGTACTGTGTGTGCAATATGTGCTAAATATGAAATTGTACATTGGGTTGCAAAAGTATTCATACCCCTTGAACTGTTCCTTATTTACAGCCACAAACTTAAATGTATTTTATTAATATTTTATGTGATAAATAACACAAAGTATCAAGTATTTGTTAAGTATAAAGAAAATTAAATGCGTTTTTCCAAATTTTTGCAAATTGAAAAACTGAAAAACGTGTTGTGCTTATGTACTCAGCCCTCTGTACTCTGATACACCCAAATAAAATTTGGTGTGACCAACTGCATTTAGAAGTAACCTAATTAGTAAATAGAGTAATTTATTTTCTGTACAACTACAGCTGTTTTGTGGAGGTCTCAGATGCTTGTTAGAGAACATTAGAGACCAAACAGTATCCTGAAAACTAAGGAACACGCCAGACAAAGGGATAAAGTTGTGTCAAAGTGTATTGCAGTTAGGTTTAAAAAAAAAAGCCCAAGCTCTGAGCATCTCGCGAAGTACTGTTCATTCCATCATTCATAAATGGAAGGAGTACCAAGTCATCTGCGTCCACCTAAACTGACCAGACAAGAAGAGCACTTATTAGAGGCCCAGGTTCAGTCTGGAGAAGCTGCAGAGATCCACAGCTCAGGTGGGAGAATCTCTTCACAGTACAACTATTAGTCATGTACTCCACAAATCTGGCCTTTATGGAAGAGTGACTAGAAGAAAGCGCTTTTTTTTTTCTTATAATAGATTTTTATTAAACAGTTTTCAAAAAACATATAATAATCATATGACCACAAAATCAATTAAGGCACTACAGTGCTAATGTAGAAGACATAGCCATGAGCAAGTAAACGTCAGGTAGTCCCCTATCGCTATGGCCCCCTTGATTACATGTCTATAAACAGAAGAGTCATAGGTATTTATCCCTGGCGGACCGTGGTGCCCAGTGGGCTTTCACCTCCGCAGAAGGCCAACACTCCCAACATCTCCCAATTCAAGTAGCCTCTGAAATACAATAGTCGTAAAAAAAAAATTAAGAAGAAGAAAAAGAAAAAAGAGGGGGAGGAAAAAGGGCGGGGGGGAGGGAAAGACCACCCCTCTAGACGCAGGAGTAGCTGAAAGCGCACCCCAAGGGACACGTTATGGAGGGGTCTATCCCTGTAAAGAAAGATACTACAACCGCCAAGGGGACCGACCATCACCAACCACCCCCCTCGGGGATTAAATGGGGACCAGGGACATAGGAACACCCAATCTTGGAAACCCCTCACCCCAAAATGGTCTGGAAATCCGGGAGGATTGTTTAAAGGGTCCATGGCCTCCATGTATGTTGGACCTTAAAACCTCCTCTGGGTTGGTGGGCGATCATTTCCCCATACAATGAATAGAGTACACCTCCTCCACCATTCAGCGACGGACGGAGGGACGGATTGACGCCATCGACGAGGGACACCGTCTTAGCTGCCTGTAAGAGATGTCGGTCAGGGACTTCTTGTAGGAGGATTGCGAGAAGGGAAACATAAACAGTGAAGCTGCCTCTGGGCATTCTGGTATAGAAGTCCCACAACAGTCCGAGATGCCTGAAGGACCTTCTTCCAAAATGGCTGCAGGACCGAGCACCCCCACCATATATGAGACAAGATCCAGTCTCCAAGTTGCACCTCCAGCAGGTTTTCCGGCAACATTGGGAAACCACTTATGAAGCAAGTCGGCACCTGAAACCACCTGGACAAGGACTTGAAGCTAGTTCTTGCGCTTTACAGGCTTCACTGCCTTATGGGTGAGGAAAAAAACATTTTTCTCCACTGATCAACCCGCGAAGGTCCTCTGGCAGCTCTTTTTCCCAGGCCTTACAGTAATGGGGGAAAGACCTGACAGGTGGATGAAATTAACCACCGGTATAACAGGGAGATCAAATGCCTGGGGAGCGACGGAGCGACACATAGTTCCTCAAATGGAGAAAGCGCTCTAAAAGAGACTCTTTGTTTAACAGTAGCAGTGAAGAAGTGCCAAAAGCTGCAAGTACTCGAACTCATGCCTATCAGATGGATGGTGATCCCGGACCAAAATCCGCCGGGGGTACAAGACACCCCTATTGTGTACCTGCACTGTGAGAAGGGGCCTACGTTTTGAGTCCCCAGGAATGGACCGCCCGGGGGTGCCCGGGGGAAATAAATGGTTTTTTCCGAGATGGGGTAAAGGGGCCCGCTAAGTCCAATAGAGGGGCGGCGCCCTAGCTTTCAGCATTATAGGAGAGTGTGTGGGCTGTACTGAAAGAACAGGTTTTGGGGTCTCGGGTCAGAGGGCCATGGGCCCACGGAAGGGAAATTATCGCCTGGGTAGAGATGGTATGCGCAAAACACACCCACAGCTAAACCTGACGGCCATGAACCAGGTCAAAGAAACCTGCTTTAAGCGCCGCCAGGTAATAGACCCTACAATCTGGCAACCCAAACCCCTCCCTCCACTTTGGGCCTAGCCCAGTAGTTCCCTTTTAAGTCTCGGGCGACGTGAGCAACATATGAACTCAGGAAACAACGTTGGAGCTAACCCAAAAGAGGAGGGCAGGGAAATTGGACTGTCTGAAAAAAATTATAATAATTTCGGGAGTATGGGACATTTAATAATGTTTACCCTGCCAAACCATGAAAAGTCCCCTCGTCCCACGTCCCCAGACGACGAGAGATATCAACCAGCAGAGGATGAAAATTGCACTCATACAGGCGGGACAGATCTTTAGAATCTTGATCCCCAGGTACGAGATCCCCCTTTTCAGGCCAAAGAAGGAGAATTTTAGATTTAATGGTCTGGACAGTTGGGACTGGTCAAGAGATATGTTCAGAGCTTCAGATTTAGAGTAATTAATTTTGTAGTTGGACCAGAGACTAAATTTTATCCAGCTCGGACAGCAGGGAGGGAAGGGATATAAAAGGGATCTTTTCAGATAAATTACAATAAATCTCCCAAAGGCCGAGCATTTGATCTCCTGCCCTCCAATGGTTACGCCCCTGATGGCCCCGGGTTGGATCGACGGCGCCAACAAATGTTCCATAACCAGGACGTATAATAGAGGTGACAGGGGGGACAGCCCTGCCTAGTGCCATTCCGTTATATCCTTACAGGGTCTGACAAGTGCCGTTAACTTTATCCTGGGTGAGGGATTTTGGTAGAGTGCCAATATTTTGGTAGTGAAGATGGGGCCCAATCCCATATGTCTAAGGGTATCGGACAGAGAATCCCATGAGATCCTGTCAAAGGCTTTTTCAGCGTCGAGAGACAGGATCATCAAGGGTTCCCCATGCAACTGGGCATAACGAATAAATAATGTCTTCAACGTATTGTCCCTAGCCTCTCGACCGGGGGTAAAACCCACCTGTCCGGGGGAACCCAAGGTGGACAAAGCGGATTGAGACGATTCGCCAACAATTTGGCGTAAATTTTAAGTCCACATTAAGAAGGGAAATCGCCTGTAGCTACACAGACCTGCGGGTCCTTGCCCGGTTTGGGCAACACTGTGATATGGGCTGCAGAGGTTTCCCTGAGGACGGGAGAGGAGGCAGAGACAGCGTTGAAGGCATTCAAAAGAACTGGAGAAAGGGGGTGAAGCAAGGCTTGGAAAAATTTACTAGTAAACCCATCCGGCCCTGGGCTTTTCCCACTGGGGAGATCCCCAATAGCCAGTTCCAGCTCCTCCACCGAGAAAGGGTCCTCAAGTTGACGGATGGTGTCGTCCGAGAGAGTCGGAAAAACGGAGAGGGGGTTCCCGCCCCGGAGAGGGCGGAGGGTTGGTCGACCAACCAGAGAGATTATACAACTTGGAGTAAAACGATGAAACTCGCAATGAAATCTCTGGGGTGGAGTAAACCGGGGACCCGTGCTGCTTTGACATGGTAATCAAGGATTGCGCTGCTTCTATTCCCAAGCGCCCTTGCTAAGAGCCGCCCACTTTTGTTCCCATATTCATAGAATCTGCTTCAACCCTTTTGTAAAAGATTACCCCAGGAAGCCTCAAACAAAAGACGGACCTCCACTCTGGCCAGCAGCAAGTCCTGCAGCACCGTGCTAGAAAGGGCCTGCTTGTGTAGGAGCTCAAGCGAAGATACCTTTTGTAGAGCCTGCGCAATAGCCGTGGTCCGAGCCTTTTTAATGCGCTGCCTTTTGTTTAAATTTCAGGATTCCACGGAGAACGCACTTCAAAGCTCCCATTGTAAAAAGAGGCGCAGTAGATCAGCAGCATGATCCCCCCGGGAAAATGCTCAATAGTTCGCCTGAGCTCCGCCAAACATACCGAATCCAACAACCAAGGACTCATTGATCTCCAGGGTGGGGCGTGTGCAGAGAAGAAGGGACATGCAGGGATTAAAAAGGGGAGCATGATCAGACCAAAAGCACAGTCCCTATGGAAGAGGACTGCAGCCATGGGAGTGGCGCAATGCTGAAGCAAAATGTAGTCGATTCTACTGTATGTGTTTGGGGTTGCGAATAAAACTATAGTCCTGTCAGATGGGTGTTGAAGCCGCCAGCCGTCAACTAATTGGAATTGCAAAAGTGCCCTTTTGACACGTTTAATTGGCCGATTTAATGCTACAGAAGAAGCCCAGTGTCGAATTGGTCCAGGGTGGGGTCAAGGGTCAGATTAAAGTCCCCACAAAAACAAGATAACGCCCTAGCCCGTGAGTGCAATCATCCGGACCTTCAACAGGAAGGAGACCTGCCCAGAGTTTGGAGAGAAAAACTTTAAACAATCTTTGAAATCATGACCGTTAATGTTGAGGACTAAGATGAGAATCAGCCTCCGCGTCAGCTATACAATCTACAACCGATGAGCTAGGGACTTGTGGATAGCAATGGCCACCCCTCTAGTTTAAGAATAAGGGGCAGTTGGCAAAATGCCACTGGGGAAATATCTATCTTTAATGGAAGGGGCATGGCCAATTTTAAAAAAGTGTCTCTTGAAACAGACTATATGAGCTTTTTTTGCGGTGGAATTGATAGAGGATTCTGAGAACGTTCCTAGGAGTTTTTAAGGCCCTTGGCATTGAAGGATACCAACTTAAGGTCCCCATTACATCTAGAAAATTGACACAAGTTGCGCTCCCCAGCGTCCAGCAGGGGTCAGGTGTGGGAGAGAAAAAGGGAGCAAAAGGAAAACAGGCAGGAGAGGGGTGCAAAAAGACAGGACCAGAAAAAACAGAAAAAACATAAAACTCCTGCAAAACAAAACTAAGAGTAATCGTAAAAACCAGGAGAGCCAAGAGGCCCGCATATGGCCAAAAGGGAATCCGACCCTATGTGGAGACGTGCATGTCAAGCCCCGCCATAGAAGTCGCTCCCATATAGTAATGAGCAAAACTAATGAGAGAGAACCCAAGGACAATGCTAGAAAGGCAAAAACATCAAATATCTTCCTGCGGTCTCAGCATATAAAGGTCTCACGGTGCTCCCTGATTAAACCAAAGTGTAAAAGATGAAAACATCAAAATAGCTCCCCTCAACAAAATACTTAAGAGAAGGAGAATGGAGGAATAGGGAGCATGCGTAAGACCGATAAGGCCGACACGCTAAACCTGTAAGGCAAGAAACTTAGAAAGCATTTTCAGTGCGGATCTCTCAAGTGCCTGCGGCCGAGTTGGGAGATGGGCCCCCGCCGGAGACTAGATACGTTTTGAGCGTACGGGAGCCCCGGGGGTGGGGTCTCCTGGGTGGCAGACCCCCAGTGTCCGGTTGGGATACAGGAGCGGCACCGCGGGCAGCAAATCCCCCCCCCCACGGAAAGAGAGGCCAATCAGGCAGGAAACATCAGGAGTTGCAAGTCCCCGCAGAATCGTTGGCAAATCCTCAGGGGAACGCAGAGTATAGGTGCGTTCGTCACGCCGGACGATCAGAGCGAAAGGGTATCCCCATCTATAGGAAATGTTCCTCTTCGTCAGGGCACTAAGGATGGGTTTCAACATCGCCCGCTGCGCCAATGTGTGGCGGGACAAATCCGGGAATATCTGCAATGGATGACCCCGGAACGCCAAAGATGGACAGGATCTAGCCTTCTGAAGAATCTCCTCCTTAAGACCATCGAAGTGGACCCGGCAGACAACATCCCTTGGGCATTGGGAGTCCTTGCTGGGAGGGCGCAGGGCTCTATGGACTCTATCAAGCTCTATGTAGGTATTTGGATCACGGTCCAGGATGGTATTGAAGACTTGTGATATAGCAGAGTAGAGATCTGAAGCAGGCACCGATTCTGGGAGGCCCCGGATCCGAAGATTATTCCTCCTTCCTCTGTTCTCCACATCATCGAGGTGCTGTTGGAGAGCAAACAGTTGAGAGGAATGCTGCTGCACCACTCCCTGCAAAGCGGAGAGCGAAGTGGAAGAAGAGTCCTGGGCTTGCTGTAGAGTATCCACCCTGGAGGTCACCGCTGATAAATCAGAACGCACCTGAGCAAGTTCCTTCCTATATTCATCCAAGAGCCGTTTTGTCATAGTAGAAATGTCCTGTTTGGTGGGTAAATCTTGTGTAAGACGTTGGAGGTCCGCCAGGGTTATCGGCTGACTAGCTGCAACAGACGGTGCACTCGCAGCTCCAGGGCCCGCCTCGGTACGGTCAGGTGCAGTACCCGGGAGCAGAGCATGGGATCCTTGCAATGGAGAGCAGGAAGCAGAGGCAGAGGCCCACGGGTCAAAGCAAAGGCTATTGCACCCCTGCGAGGGAGAGGCCGCCGGGAGAACCGTATGTGGAGAGTGGGTGGGCGTGGAAACGGCCTGCACAGGCGACCGCAGCGAACGGCCTCCCACGGCCCCATCAGCATGAGCTTGGCCAGAGTCAGCCCCCCAGGATGATCCCGTGGACCATGGGGATGAGTGAGGGCCATGACCCCTGTCAGGGGCAGTATTATGGACACCCGGGGTGCAGGATGTAGGAGATGCCCAATTTATAGGTCCCCCCGTCGCCCCTAGAGGCCTTGTTGTGACCTCATATGCTCCTGTTATCAGGGGGCCAGCATCCGAAATTAGTGGGGAGTCCATGTTTGGGGATCCCATCTGTGAGCCCCTCTCAGCTGGAGATCCGGAGAGAGGCAGGGTCCCAGCTGTAAGTGTCCCAGAGTCCCCGGCCAGTGACCCCAGGGAGTCCCTCCTCAAGCTGGCTGATGGAGAATAACCGAGTGGAGACTCACGGTTCTGCTGACCATCCTCGGGTAGGACGCAGGAGTCCTCCTGCAGTCGGGAGCCCGCAAGGCCCGATGCGTCCCTCCGCTCCTCTTTGCGCTCCGTGCGCGGCGCAGGGCTGTGAGGCATCGGCGCCAGTGATGATGCAAGCAGAGGCGCCGGCACAGCTGAGGCAGTCGGCGGAGATGTCCCTGCATCCGGAGCGGCAGGCGGCGGGGGTCCGATCCTCGGCCCCGCACCCGGAGAGACCGCGGCAGGCACTGGAGACAGGCGCACATCCCGCGCATTCGGACAGACGGAGGAGGAGGCCGCAGCCGGCGCCATGATGCCGCGAGCGGCGCAGCCAGCATCCAGGCGTTCCAGTGAGGCCCGGGGCCCCAGGTAAGGGCTCAAATTGAGCTGCGCCTGTCTTCCCCCTGCGAGCCGACGGGTGGATGGGTCTCAGCTGAGGATAGCGCGGCACGGCTGGCTCTGCGGCAGCAATGTCCGGTCGGACCATCTTGGGGTCCCCCACGCCGCTGGATCTTCGGGCGGCATTAGAACGGCATAAACGGCCGAAATACTTGCAGATGTCCCCCTGAGCAGGAGCCAGGATCCCCGGAGGGGCCAGTTTTGCCTTTTTTAGATGATTTGACCATGTTCTATGGGCAGATGGTAGAGGATTCTCTATGAGGGTCTAAGGAGCTCAGAGCAGAGCGTCTTCACGCGGCCATGACAAACCACGCCCCCCCAGAAAGCGCTTTTTTTAAAGCAAGCCATAAAAAGTCCTGTTTGCAATTTGCAAAATGCTACGTATGGGACACAGCATGCTTGTGGAATAAGGTGCTCTGATCAGACGACACACCAAAAATTTTCTGCCAAAAATGTTCGGTGCATTTATTAGACACAAATTACACAAGTTCAGAAGAATTTTTAACAATCAATGACCAATATACTGCTATCTGTTTTACATGAACACAGCTAAAAACCATGGTGAGCAGAGAACCATTGACTTCTTGCCCCATCATCTACTTTTGTAGACCACAGGCTAGTTTAAGTCTGCAGCCAATGTTGGGAGCACACTGAGAATGTCAGTGGCCTTCCATTAACTACGTAATGATGTCCCTGCATCCTGCCACCCACACTGGGCCAATGAGAAGCATGGGCAAAAGTAGGCTCTATTTAGTCATGTGAACACAGCTATATAAATTTAAGTTGTTCTTTGGTTTTTTTTAGGAGTGCAATATTAAGAAGGGATGACGGAAGAGAGACAGTTAATAAACAGTGATGTGCACTTAGACAATCTGGAGGTGCTTAGTGGAAGGGTAATTCCAACCCATTAATCATAAGCAAAGAATAAATCCACAGCACTCAAGATATATGCTTATCAGTTTAGGGTAATTTATATATAAAGTATTTTACAAGGTATTTTACAAAAAGTTACAGTAAGAATATTTCCATACAAATTTCAAAGAGCAATATATTTAATTTGTGTAGAATATAACAATATGGCTCAAGGAAAACGTGATCCTGTTTGGAACGTTTCGACTGATCCTTCAGTCTTTTTCAGCCAGATCACTGTAATAAAACAACAGCATAAGCTACACCAAATATGGTATAACATACATCAAAGATCAACGGGCGCAGGTATAGAAAAAAAGAACATGATAAACAGAAGAAGAGAAAAAGGGGGGAAAAAAAGTGGGACAGAATAACCAGAGATGAAGGTAGGGAATTAAAGCAAAACAGAATGTAAGGAAACAGACAAAGAAGAAAAAGAAAAAGAAGAGAAAAAAAGAGGAGAAAGAGATTTTAGTGGAAGGG
>JAODAL010062181.1:0-19887 GCA_025379985.1 Phyllomedusa bahiana | reverse complement strand
TTGTGGAAGCTGGGGCAATTTAAAGGCCCATAGGTCTGCTGTCTATGTATTCTATTAATTACTCCCAGAGGAAGAGCCTAATAGGATGGCCTGCAGTTTATGGGGGGCCAAAAAGTTTTTTAGAGGCAAAAAAACCACTGAATTAAAAACTATTGTAGTGTAATAAATAAGCAGTCAGGAGATCTAATTTTTTAAGTTCCCCCAAGTAGGCCCAAAAACAAAAAAAAAAAAAAAATTTTAAAAAAAGAAAAAAAATAATTGGGGGCGTCCTTTTTCATCACTGCCCATCACTGTTTGGTTCAAGAAGATTCTTTCATTAAGGGGTATGGTGGAATTGCGTGCGCCCATTTTCAGGGGAAAGCAAACACATTCGGAAATAAAGCAGGTGGGTCTCTTTTTGCGGGAACGGATTTGTACTGTCCATACCCCCCAACGAGACCATTTATATCCACCCCAGGCTACCTCAAAAAGCTTTGGGATGATTTGGGTCGGCGTTCTGGTTCGATTTGGTTAAATGTTTATTACTTTTTCGCAAATCTCTTTTTACATATGTGTAAATTAAGGGGTTAGGTCGGAAATTGTAACAGACTTAAGTCACCATGAATAACGCCCCACAAAGGGGCGCTCCCTTTCCCTACATTGTATATCTCTCTTTTACATAAAACTCCTCTTGTCCCCCTTATTGATTATTAATTGATCTTGATATTTGCAATTAATATCAATATTATTTCTGCGGGTTTTGAAAATTTTTAAAAACGGGGGATTTGTTTTACAAACTTACAATGTTTTTTTTGATGGTGACATAACTCTTTTCTATTATCACTATTTTAAATGGACTATAGTATCTTTTTTTTTTTGTATTTTCAACTTCAAAAATTTTTTATAAAAAAAAATATTTTTAAATGGTAGGGTTGATCTGAAAAATGAAAAAATGCCATTTAATGTTAGGAATCACACAGTGAATGCTATAAAAAAAAAACTACAAAAGAATTCAGAATAGCTTTTGTTGAAAATCCAAGCTCCAAAAAAAAAAAAAAAAAGGATCAAAAAGTTTTTACGTACTTAAAAAGGGTACAAATGAATGTAAGTTTTAGTCATGAAAAAAAAAAAAAAAAAACCCTCCTTACATTCTGTCATAAAACAATCAAAAAAGGCTAAAAATTTTTAAAAAACAAAAACAATGTGTTTTTTTTTTCCTTTTCAAATAAACTTTTTTTTGAGGGCACCCATGGGAAAACACAACAAAATTTTATAAAAAGATTTAATGTAAAATATTTGTAGAAAAAACAAATCTCTTTTTTCCATTTCTGAATCAGACAGCAAGGGGGGAAAATACCAAATTTTAATCATATGAAAATATAAAAGAAATAAAACCCTTTTTTATCTATTGACACCGCCTTAATATTTTCCTACCCCCCCTTAAAGCCGCGCGTCAAAAAAAACAATACAACGAAGTCAAAAAAAAGAGAGCGGCGGTTATATAGATTTTTTATATGGTGGTCTGTGTTGTCAATTATAGAAAAGCCGTCAGTCATTGAAAAAAAGGACATAAACAAAAAAACTTTATAAATGCACTTTCTAAACTTTTTTCATTTTGCGCCCCACACCCCAAGACGACTGGGCGAAATTTTTTTCCAGCATTCCATACTTATGTATCGTTTTTTTCCTATTTTTTTAGCTTACTGTGCCCCGTTTAGCTTCTTTTTCTTACCCTCATATTACCCAAATATTGTCTGAAAAAAAAAAACCCTCTTTACTGTGCTCTTTTTCTTTTTTTTTCTCCTTTATTCCCTGTTTTTTCCTCTTCTCTCTATTACTATTACACCCATTTCCCCTTATTCTTTGTCCCAGTTCCTTGATCTTCTGAATCTTCTTGTTGTCTCTTTTTTTTTCTTTTTTTTTTATAATTTTTTGCTCTTTCACTCTCTTAATTTTTTTTTCTATTCCTTTTATCTTTTTTTCTATCTTAATTTTTTATCTCATATTTTTTCACCACAGTGTCACTTGTAAAAGGCGCTGGAAACTGCATTATTGAATCTTTTCTAAATTCCTTAAATGATTATGTAAACCCCATTGTTGAGTATGTTTGTCATAATATATGGGTTTCCCGGGTTTTTTTTCCTCCCTCGTGAAAAAAATAAAATACTACAATTGCAAAAATTTTATTTTTTGTTCCAGTGGATTTTTACTTTTTATTTTAAAATTTTTGGACAGGCGTATTAGTCCGGGGTTACGTAAATTCATCCTGGGGGTAACATAAAAGGAGGGGGGGAAGGGGAAAAGGCTGCGGTAGCGGAGAATGCGGTTAGGGTGTAAAAACGGGGGGGGGGCTTATACTCAGGTGATTCTATAAAGGGCCCACCCATCCCTCCTTTTTCTACAGAATCTGTCAGGATGTGGCTCTTCTTTGCTCTAGTTTCCTCCATTCTTTGAATATGAAAAATTTCTCTAAACAATTCAGTAATGGAAGGCAAGGGGTTTTTTTAAAGATTTACTACTATCAAAAATAGGAAAAAAGTTATTAATGTGTCAATTCTAATATTACAACCCATTAATAAAGTTATGTTTTTTTTTATTACACGGTAAACTCCCCGAAAAAAAACAGAAGAAAAAAAAATGGTGAATTATGTTCCATTCCCAAAAAAAAAAAATCCAAATTTTATCCTGCAAAATCCAAGCCCTTTATACAGCTCTGTTTAATTTTGAAAAGTTTTGGTTTTTTGGAATGTGGAAAAAATGCAATTGTTTTGGTATTTTGGGTCCTAACAGGCTTTTTCCTAAGGGGTTTGTATTATTTTTGGGAAGCTCCCAAAAAAAGGTCTTATATTAAAATTGATTCAAACATGACGCAATAGAAGTAGGGTTTTTGTTATAAAACACTGAAATATTCATCATGAATGTGTCACAATTCTGTATGTTTTTACAGAAAGTGGTTTTGGGATTATGCTAAGGTGCAATGTTTTCTACACATCAAAATGTAAGAATTATTTATACAGAAAAGATTTTTATGAAAATGGGGCTAAAAAAAAAACAGGGGGCCCCGGGTAAATCGAAGAGCATTAATGGTCCCCGGGCTCCATCTGGATTGTTTTTGCTTGTAAAAGAAGATATTTTCATTTCACCCATGTGCACAACCCTTTGCCCAAGGGGTACTGGAGGGGGGTTTTTCAAAACTTGCAAACTTTTTTCCACTAAAAAATGATCTCTTTAATAAGGCCAGAAATTTTTTTTTTTGTATAACAGCCCTGGATCAGAAGGAGGAAAAGGCAGGGGGAATGATCATGAAAACTAAAAGTTTAAAAAAAAAACACTTGTCACCAAAGCGTAGATATAGGGGTTAAGGGGGGGGCATTCTGAACATTGCCTTGGGCACTTAACAGTTTGGGGCTTATCAGGGTTAAAAAACACTTTGATGTTTTTCCTTTTATATAAGGACATTTTACAAAAGCAACATTAACACTTGGGCTTATTTTTATATAGAGTAATCTTTACAAAAATCTATGCAAATCCCCCCCACCTATACTCAAAATGATAAGGCAGTGAAAATCATTTATCTTAATATCACCTGGGGTGTTTTTACGGGAGCTACTTCAACCGCTCTCACCCCCCTGCTTAGGTTCCAGGTTCTACAGGCTTTGGGGTGGGACATTTTAAACGTGTATTTCTAGTGTCCCTTAGATGGACATTGTTGTGGGGGGGGGTTTTGATAGCAGGGCAAAAGGGTTTTACAGGCTCTAAAGGGTTAAGTTTTCAGAAGAAAAGATAAGTTTCTGTGCTGTGGAAAAAGACACAGCGGGGGAGTGGCATTACCATCCAATACGGCCTACACCCTGTTAGACCCAGGGGAGAGTGGTGGGGAAACTTTGGGAAAACTTGTGTTTTTTCAAAAAGATAACTTTTTTGCATTGAAAAGAAGCAAAACCAAAAAACGCAAGGGGAATCTGGAAAAATTTTTTATTTATCTCGTCTACATGTTTACAGGTAATAAATGATATATAAAAACTACCTTTTCCACAACTCTCAGTGCGCTTAACTGTGTCTCAATTGAACTCATACCTATTCAAGTGAAATTGAAGTATACTGCACAACTAGACAGGACCATTTTTTTCTCTAAATGCATTAACCACTTTATGCTACGTGTGGTGATGCAGATAATGCATAATGTATCATCAAAAAGACTATGCTTGCAGAATATATTTAGTATGCCACATGAGGTCACTTTAGCTTTAGCATAATTGATGGCCTAATAAAAAGCATCATTTACTAACAGATGTAAAGAAAAGTTTACTAACGGACATGTTTGCTATTAGCTACATGTTGGCCCATTTAAATATTGTGTCCACTGTCCCTTTCAGACATATTTAACAATATCATTAACAGAATGTGAAGAGTCAGTAATTTTATCCATTAAATCTGGTGATTCAAAATATTTTAGAGCAAAAAGTAAAAAGCTGTTGAACCAGGTCAAGCATCCTAATGATTTAAGTCAGTTTAAATGTCAAACTCTTACTTACTGTGCAGGGAATTTTTATTCCTTCCTCTGCCAAATGAATTAGTTATGATGCACGGTAAACCTTAAAACTGTAAAGATGAATGTAATATAACCATTTCTCTAGATTTGTACTCATCAATGGTAAAGAGCTGGAACAAGCACAAGCTGCAGTGCTCTCTGCACTTAGGAGTGCACTAGCTCTAAGGACTGCTAAAAAAAAAAGTTCCATTTATTATGCTTGATTTATTGCACTATAACAAAAGTTTCAAAAATAATAATAGTTTTGTTAAATCTTTTAATTATAATAACTTAGACTTTTACTAATTTAACACTCAGTTCCCTCTAATTACAGATGTAAAGCATAAATCCCTGGTTACTTTTAATCTCAGTCAATCCAGATACCTCTGGCATGACTCACTGTGACATTTATATCCCACTCAAATATATAGATGTCCCATATGCAAAAGGAATAATTAATTACAGTTTATTCTCCCACAGCAAGAATCTACAATAGTACAGGAGTATAATGAATACTGTGATGTTGTGATGTAACACCATAGCATCATAACATGACAGTACAGGGAAAGGAAATCTACACAAATTTCTGTCCTATATAATGGTAAAGTAAATCTATTGGAGCTCCAGAGGTCATACTCTTTCCACTGACCACCTAACTTTCGCTTTCTCCTTCAGGTTTGAAAAAGGTTATGAGGAACCTAATGATGAAGCGATATTTATCGACAGAAAGTAGAAATCGGCAAGGTTTTTATGTGATGAAAATTTGCTAGATCATTCGAAATTAAGAGGTTAAACAATCTGAAGCAATCATCCTATTAAAGACGCGCCTTTTCGGCGCTTTCATTGTAAATTTTTGGGGCGTCCAGCTAATCCAAATTATATAATAGAGCAGGTGAGATGTGGGTAGTGCGAACTTCAATGACTGGGATGTGTATGGTTGCGATTAGGCTGGAAAAAATCGCAACATGAACCTTAGTCGTTTTTTAACAATAGAACTAGACGTTTTCCTGTTTTTTTCTTCAGCCTCAGTGTCCGTCCTCAGCACCCTCATAGGTTAGGACCTGCCTTTCTGCCAGTGCCAAACAGCTCGCAAAATATTCTAATTCTGAGCACAGAAGAAACTCTGCTATTAGCTGTTATTCCTTCCAATTTTATGTTTAGTGTTAGAGATTTTAATACAAATTTTATAGTAGTTACTAGAGAATTCTTTAAGCAGGGCATCTTAAACCAGGATGAAAGTCACTGCGGAGGGAGCGGGGGGTGGTGCCCCCGCGGGCGAACACAATACAATGCTCCTATCAATAAAGAACATTGGATAAAGTTTCACCAAGACTTAGTGTAGATCATACTGTAGTGTGAATTCTTTTATATTAACAGTGTGGCTAATGAAGTATTTTCCTGGATATTGGGCAAGACTGAAACTTAAGATCGGATGATAACATCAGTGTTCTAGGGTAACTGCATTCCCCCTCTTTGTTATCGCTGCAAAACTCCACATTTTATTACAGGTTATACATTTTCAGATAGGTGGTTCAATCAAGTTTACCCATTTGTAACCTGATGACTGTTATATATATTCAACCTTGCAGCTTAAAGTACCATCCAGCAAATTCTATGTAGTCAGCACTCAGCACAGGTTGTTTGTTGCCAATAAATACCTTATCGTCACGACAACATCACAGTTTAGTGTTTTTGACTTTTGCGCACCCAGTACGTTCATCTGACGAAGCACTCTACGTAAATCTTTAAAACAGCAATTCTATATTCAACCCCACAGGTAATTGAAAGGTGCAAAAAATGACCGTGATTATACGTAAAACATAACAATACGTGTTTTTTTGACTTTTGCGCACCCAGTACTGTTCATTTGACGCAGCATCTACCGTAAATCTTAAAACATGCAAATTCTATATTCACCACAGGTGTAATTGAAAGTGTTGCTAATAAATATAACAGTTTTTTATATCAAAAACATAACAGTTACGGTAACGTGTTTGTTTGACTTTTGCGCACACCAGTACTGTTCATTGACGCAGCATCTACGTAAATCTTAAAACCGCAAATTCTATATTCACCACAGGTGAAATGAAAGGGTTGACAAAAAAACAGTTTTATTATATCAAAACATAACAGTATACGTGTTTTTTGACTTTTTGCGCACCCCAGTACTGTTTTCATTGACGCTGCCATCTACGTAAATCTTAAACAGCAATTCTATATTCACAGCACAGGTGGAAATTGAAGGTGCAAAAATACACTGTTTATTTAATATCAAAACATAACAGTTACGTGTTTTCTTTGACTTTTGCGCACCTAGCATACTGTTTCCTTACGCAGCATCTACGTAAATCTTAAAACTAGACAATTCTATAGTTCATCACCACAGTGTGAATTGAAAAGTGCAAAAAATACGTGTATTATACGAAAAACTAAACTAACAACAGATACTGTTTTTCTTTTGTATCTTTGCGACCCATTACTGTTCATGACGCAGCATCTACGTAAATCTTAAAGACAGCAATTTCTATAATCACCACAGGTGAATTGGACAATGAGCAAAAAAGACAGATTTTATAATATATCAAAACATAACAGTTTTAACGTGTTTTTTGACTTTGCCGCACCCCAGTTACTTTCAGTTGAACGCAGCATCTACGTAAACTCTTAAAACATGCAAATTCTATATTACACCACAGTGAATTTGAAAGGTGCAAAAAATACCGTGTGTATTTATACCGAAAACATAATCAGATACAGATTTTTTGAGACTTTTTGCTCACCCAGTACTGTTCATTTGACGCAGCGTCTACGTAAAATCTTAAAACATGCAATATCTATAATTCATCACCACGAGTAATTGAAAGGTGCAAATAAATTCATACTCGCGGTATTATACAAAAAAAAGAGAAACATATACAGGATAACGCTTGATCTTTTTTGACTGTTTGCTGTCACTCCATAACTGGTTCATTGACCCAGCAAATCTATCGTTAAATCAAAAAACTGCAATTCTATATTCACCACAGGAGAATTGAAAGTGCAAAAAAATACCAGATATTATTATATCAAAACGAAAAACATTACGTGTTTTTTGACTTTTGTTGCGGCACCCATAAAGCTGTTTCATTGACGCATGCCTCTACGTAAATCTATAACAGCAATTCTATATTAAACCAACAGTGAATTTGAAAGGTGCAAAAATACAGCTTTATTTATATCAAGTAACATAACATTACGTGATTTTTTGACTTTTGTGCACCCAGTACTGTTCATTGGACGGCAGCATCTACGTAATCTTAAAACAGCAGATTCCTATATTCACCACAGGTGAATTGGAAAAGGTGCACAAAAAATACAGTTTATTATATGCAAAACATAACAGTATTTTACGTGTTTTTTTTGACTTTTTGCGCACCCAGTACGTTCATCGTGACCCCCCGCAGCAGTCTACGTAAATCTTAAAAACAGCAATTCTATATTCACGCAACATGTGGAATTGAAAGGGTGCAAAAAATACCGTGTTATAAATACGAAAACCCTAACAGATACGTGTTTATTTTTGACTTTATTGCGCAACCCAGTACAGATTCATAGAAGCAGCAATCTAAACGTAAATCTTAAACAGCAATTTTTATATTCACCATCAGTGGAATTGAAAGGTGGCAAAAAATACATTTTAATTATATCCAAAACATAACAGTTACGTGTTTTTTTGACTTTTTGCGCACCCAGTACTGGTTCATTGACGGCAGCATCTACGTAAAACTTAAAACAGCAATTCCTAATATTCACAGGTGAAATTGAAAGGTGTGCAAAAAATACGCGTGTATTATACGAAAACATACAGTTACGTTTTTGACTTTTGCTGCACCCAGTACTGTTCATTGGACCAGCATTCTCCGGAAAATCTTAAAGACTCAGCAATTCTAAATTCACCACAGGTGAATTAGAAAGGTGCCAAAAAATACGGCGATTTAATTATTACCAAAACATAGATCAAATACGTGTTTTTTTATGGAATTTTGCCCAGTCCATGATTTGTGATAGACACCTTGCCAGTAAATTGAATCCAGCAAAATTGTTTGATTTGAATTAGAGGGATTTTGAGAAAGAGGCTGTGATTTTGCCGTCTATAAATATGAGACTTTCCCAAAACTATTACATACCTTCTCCACAATTTTTATATTCTCTGGACAATGGAGCGAAATGCAGGTGGTTAGGAGAGCAAAGAGGGTGGGTAGCACATTGGAGTAAAGAGTACGAGAGAAGGTGCTCCTTCCCAGTGCTGGCGACAACACGGCATGCCCCCCCCCCAGCGTAATCGTCCAGTTTTTGCAGGATCCGTCAGGCCTGTCATCGCTGGGTCAGGGCCCATGTTGAATCTAAGTAACGAACATCGTCGCCAATCTAGTCCCTTCAGTGTGTTAAGCAACCTGCATCTAGGCAGTCCTTACCTCCTCGTTACCTCAGCAGTCACGGCCACAAAGATCGTCATCAGCATCATCAGCATCCGTCCAACATGAAGCAGCCCAAATTCAACGTCCGTGTACCCACCACTGTGGATACTCCGCGATTGTCCATGAAGACCATTCTTTGATTGACAAAATGCGGTTGGGGTCAGAAAGGCCATGATTAAAAGATCAAGAGTATGGATTTAGTCTGCTCTGACTGCCACATGTAACTGAATGCCACAGAGGAGGTGAAGGAAGCCGTTTCAAAATCGCAAAAATCCCGGCGGTCGGCAACGCTTGCAGTGCCCCTTGCTTGTAGGCCCAGCGACGTTCTTTTGGGATGCATGAAAAGTCAGACGACCGAAGACACCTGTGTTGATGATGGGATGATGATGACGACATTGCGGATCCATCTGGACTTTTCCGCAGAATTTGCTTATGCGAATGCGCTTCATCAGTGACGAAGGAGGGAAGACGATGCGGTGTAGTGTCAATAACGGGTCACCCGAGCCACAAAAAAGGGAGAGGGGGGCGGTCGCAGAAGTCCGCTGAAATGATTCCGCCACCACGTGGACAGCGCAAACTCCCGCTCCTCGCTTATCGGCCGGTCAAAAGGTCCATGACCTCTCAAGCCTGGCCTCTTTGAGCAACCTCTGATTCACTACCAGCGATGTCATATGCCCGGCCTTTTGGCCGTAAACGCATAAGTTATATGCAAGAACCTTAAGTGGTTAAGAGCCACCACCAACATGTCTAGTCACATGCAGCTAATGCATAGGTTTAAATGGAGGGAACACTGTGGGCCAAAAAGGCCAGAGCCTGACGCCGGGCTCCAACCACTGTCACAAACCCTCTGTCTCCGCCCTCCTCCTCTCTCCGCGCCACCACCAAGCGTTCCTTCCTTTCCTCCTCGCTGCCCATAGTCACTCAGAGGTTCATGATCAGGGATCAGCCTCCCGCTTCAAGCCTCCACCGTCGCCCGAGTACCACCACACACCACCTGGAGACCCATCCATACCCCATTCTCCCTATCCGCCAGGTTGATGACCTGCACGCGGTACCGCGGCCAGTCTAGCTGCCAGCCTTCTGTCTTCAGTTTGGGAACAGAAGAAACACTTTAACCCAAACCAATCCAAAAGCCAAAATGCCCTGAATGTCCGGCATGACCAGCTTTTCGGCCATGGAAATGTTTGCCCTTTCCGATCTGGTGGACAGCAGATTGGTTCCGCCACGTCATGGTCCCTCGCCTGCCCCCCAATACCAGATGCCGAGCCAGCAATTTCTTTGCCAGAAAAGCCGTCACTGCCCTGGCCAGCCACTGTGTCATCTGAAAATTTCAGACGCGTTGTCTGCATCCTATCTGTGTCCTGTGAAAATCATCTCACCACCTGACACATGGACTATAGTAAGCACGAGGCCAAGGCGCTATAAAAATCTCAGTGACAGCTCACTGGGTGAGCTGGGTGGATGTCTCTGGTGGTGTAACGGTGGCTCTCAGTGCTTCGGCGCTAAGTCGCTCTCAACACTGCATGGAATTGTGTGCAGGGACTCGTTTCCCCCCCAAGGTCCTTCGGTGGTGCATCACGTTGCCAGAGACACCAGGCCGTGTTGAAATTAATCTGCCTTGGAGACCGTGCCCAACACAGGTCAGGAGGCTGTGGAGCGGCGTCTAAGCAACTGGAACGAGACGGAGACGCTGGCTGGGTGACAAGAACCTTGTGCCAGGCAAGGAAGGTGTGCTGGGATAACGGCACTGGCGAAATCTGCTTGCCTGCCCTTAAGATCGGTAGGCTGGAGCACATCCCTATGGCTGGCACTTTCAATGAACCTTGTCGGTCCAGAAATTATCTAAAGAGCCAAGCCCGTGGTCAGACACTGCTGCTGAAAGAAGGCTCGAGTTCTGAGTTCGCACTTCCGCCGTTTTCGCTTGTTGAAACCCTGCTATCATCCGTCGCCATGGCAGGGCGATGCAGGTCAGCTCGGCCTCCCCGTCACCCGTCTCATTGTGATACCGTGGCAACCCACCTGGAATTCTCAGCGCTCCACATAGCTCCCATGCATAGAGGCAGTCACGCAATGCCTTTACCGCAGCTACGAAAGTGACACATTGGGGCCCCTGACAAGCAAGCTGGTACGGACCTCGGGTGTAGAACCCACCGAGATGTGGAGGCAGGTGAAAGAGCTCTGCACCATCCATGCCAGTTTTTGAGTGAAGCCACCAAAATGGTCAGTGCGGACAATGCCGCTGATCAGCATGAGCATTGTGAGTGATCTGTAGTTTCATGGAACGATCGTCCTGGACACTCTGAAACAACAGTTCCCTCGCCTACGACGGAGAGGAGACGGACACAGATTCGAAGAACAACGGAGCCGTTTCTCCTCCGTCAAATCACAAGGCCCGCAGTTTCACAATCTCAAATCGTGATCTTCTATAGGCAGTGTGTCGGTGTGTCGTCAGATCTAGTGCAAGGATGGCGGCATCAGCTCTCAGGGCGCATCATCTCCAGGCAAGCCAGGGCTGTGTTGTAACTGTGCCGGAGGCAGGCGGAGGAGGAGAAGGAGGAGGTATTCCTAGACAACCGAAGTTACCCGACGACCCTAGCCTGTTGGAAAGAGTTTGCGGCGACTTTGAGGAGAGGAGGGAAGATGAGGAAAGATCAGTTAGCTAGTGCCCGCCTCGACCCATGAGGTCTTGAGGAAATCAAGGCTCCATCTCTCACATGAGTGCTTGGATGCTCCATTCCTCCAAACATGATCCTCGCATTAAGGCCATCTAAATGAACAACAGTTACTGGTGGCACCCTCCTGGACCTAATCCCCGGCTACAAACAAAATCAGCACTTTCCTTCCCACCCACCCAAATAGAGATTAAAAATGGCAGGAAATGAGACCTTGCGGATTTGATCAAACGAGACATCTTTTGCGTCTGCTTCACGTTCCCACAAATGTCGACGGTGGAACAACATACAGCGACGTGACATCATTTGAGATGCCAAAGTAGGCGTAGCGGCAGCAGCAGGCAATGGCAGAAGCTAATGGGTGACCTCTGGCAATCTTGGTTTTTTACCACCTCACCAACGCATGCAATGCAGGGCACACATCCGAACACACCAGAGATCAAGCTTAAGATCATGGTGTCAGGCAAGGACTATCTGCGACTCGAACACCGATGTTTTTGCATGTGTTTCCGGACTCCCGAATAGACAACTGGTATGCAAATGGACGAATGCCCGAGCTGGCTCTCACGCCATAGATGGTGTTTTCCTGCCCATCAGCCAGCGTCATATTCTGAGCACAGACCTTCAGCACAGCTGGAGGAGTCATTACGACAACGCATCCGGGCTTTCCACAGATAATGTGATCTTGTATGTACCTTTCATCAGATGAATCCAGGCAGGATCTCTGATGATGTGTGGCCCACCAATTGCACTGAGGTCACCGATTAGTTTGCCGGTCTACTTCACATTCCTTTTCAAAACAGAAATTTCCTTCTGAAAACTTTTTTTAAAATGGATCATATTTCTTACTGCAATTTTTATTCTCTTTCCCAACAGTTCATTTTGATTGGTTTTGCTGTGAGGAAGACTGTAAAAGACAGCAAGGTTTCGATGACAACACCGTATTCCGATTGTTACACCACTTTATCTAAGAAGTTTTCGCATTGTCATGGTATTTGAGGTCATGTTTGCTGTGAGATACAGCAATATATCAGGTCCTTTGGACAGAAAATTTGGACTTCATAAGTGCATTTCTCATTTTCTCCCTGCAACGAATTTTTAATAGTGTGCTCGAAGGAAGTCATATTTATAATTTTTTGGTCATGTTTGCAGTGAGATCTACAGCTATAATTATGGTCCTTTGGAATAGAGATTGTGGCTTCTAAGAGATGGCATTTCTCCCTCACGAATTTTAACAGTGGCTGAGAAGTCATTTTTTAAAATTTTTTGGAGTCATGCTGCTTGTGAATGCAGCAATACTACAGTATCCTGATTATAAAAAAAAAATGTTGTTTCATAACAGACAGAATGTTATCTTCACAATTGAACCAAAGCGTGGCTCAAGGTCATCGCGGCTTTGAATTTTTGGGGGCATTTTGCTGTGGACATGCAGCTATACTCACAGGTCACTATTCTAAAAAGTTGTTTCTAATCGAGAACATGTTGTTCTTCGACAATTTGACTCAAAGTTGCTCAAGGGTCATGCATTGAATTTTTTGGGGGCAGTTTTGACTGTATGACATGCAGCTATACGACAGGTCCTATTCTAAAAAGTGTTGTTTCTTCTTAAACAGACATTTGTTGCTTCACAATGACCAAAGTGGCGTCAAGGGTCATGCCTTTTTGATATTTTTGGGGCATTTTGCTGTGACATGCAGCTATACTACATGTCCTATTCTAAAAATGTTGTTTCTAACATACATTTGTCTTTCTTCACAATAGAAAGCCAAAAGTGGCTCCAAGGGTACATGGCTTTGAATTTTTTTGGGGGCATTTTTGCTGTGACATGCAGCCTAACTAACAGGTCCAATTCTAAAAATGTTGTTATCTAACAACATCCCTTTGTTCATTCACAAATGACCCATACAGTGCTCAAGGGTTCATGCTTTGAATTTTTGGTGTGGCATTTTGCTGTGACATGCATGCTTATACTAAAACTATGGTCCTATTCTAAAAATGTTGTTTCGTAACAGACATTTGTTCTTCACAATTGACCAAGGAGAGAGACTCTGAAGGGTTCAATGCTTTTGAATTTTTGGGGAGCATTTCTAAGTGACATGCACTATACTACAGGATCCTATTTCTAAAAATATGTTTATTAACTAACAGAACATTTGTTCTGAGGATCAACTAATGTCAAGAGATGCTCAAGGGGTTATGTGCTGTCAGAAACAGAATAGGTAGGGGACACTTGTTAATGGACAACATATTGCGAAATTGACTTGTTTTTGCAAGATCTTTTAACATAAGGCTGATCAATCCCTGTATTGAGACAACCCATATTAATACAATGAAAAAAAAGAAACAAAGACTATGGTGGGATTCCCATCCTATTTTAAAAATGTGTTTGCTAGAATTGAAAAAAAGTACTAAAAAAACTTTCATGTACACAAATAGCTGTTAACAAAATTCCTCTGAAGTTTGTAGTTAGTAGCAAGGGAGGTACATGAAAACTATTGACAATGTAGGTGATATTCAGAGAACATGAGTATGGAGCACAGATACAGAGAACAGAAGTACAGGAAGAACCATTCCTCCAGCACGTTAGTTAAAATGAGAAAAAGAATGCCAAGATAAAGGCACCTGGTGTAACAGGAGCGTTAACACCAGTATTTTCCCGAAGTGAAGCTCAAATTGGCTCCACACTCATACGGAAGGAGCATAGCGCTACCCAGGTTATTTACCTGTGTAACAGAGGAAGGCTGGAGTTCTAACACTTGCCATCCGCTTCCGGGCATCGTCTGCATTTCACACTGACAGTTTTTCGTTGCTGTGATGCGTCATCAAGGGCAATTTGTAACGCTGCGAGTTAATATATGACGACGCCAGCTGGGCTTTCACCGCACGCCACTGTAACTCCGGGCCCTAGGGTCATGCCCTGTGGCCCAGGACAGGTATAGTCAATGTCCATTGAAAACTAAAATGGTGGTTGAAAAGACTCCTTTTCCGCACTTTTTAATGTGGCGTGATCAAGTCAGGTTTGGGCTCAATGCGATGTGGCCCAGGACAGTATAAGTCAATGTCCAGTTATAGACTAAAGTTGGTGTTGAAAGACCTCCTTTATTTTCGGACTTTTAATGTTGGGGGTCATGCAGGCTTGGGGCTCATGCTAGTGGCCAGCGAACGAGGTATAGAAGTCATATTTCGCAGTGAAACCTAAATGGTGGTTGAAAGACTTCCTTTTCCGGCACTTTTTAAATGTGGGGGTCATGCAGGTTTGGGCTCATGCTGTGGCAGGAACAGGTATAAATCAATCGACCAGTGAAACTAAAAATGGTGTTGAAAGACTCCTTTTTCTTCCCGGCACTTTTTAAATGTTGGGGTGTCATGCAGGTTTGGGGCTCATGGCTGTGGCCAGGACAGGTATAGTCCAATGCCGAGTGAAACTACAATGGTGGTTGAAAGACTCCTATTTTCCAGCACTTTTGAAATTTGTGGGGGTCATGCAGTGTTTTTGGGCTCAAAGCATGTGGCCCTAGGACAGGTATATGTCCAATTGTCCAGTGAAAATCTATAATAGGTGGATTGAAAGACTTCCTTTTTCTGGCACTTTTTAAGATGTGGGGGGTCTATGCAGGGTTGGGCGTCATGTCGGTGGCGCATGACGAGGTTTAAACCGTCAATGTCACAGTGAAACTAAAATGGTGGTCTGAAAGACCCTTTTTCGTCACTCTTTAAATGTGGGGGTCATGGCAGGTTTGGGGCTCAGTCTGTGGCCCAGGACAAGGGATAGTCCAGATGGTCCAGTGAGAACTAAAATGGTGGTTGAAAAGACTCCTTTTCCGTCACTTTTAAATGTTGGGGTCCATGGGCAGGGTTTGGGGCTCAAGCCTGTGGCCCCAGGACAGGGAGTAGTCCAATGTCCAGTGAAACTAAAATGTGGTTTGCAAAGCCTCCTTTTTCGAGTCGACTTTTTAATGTGGGGTCCATGCAGGTTTTGGGCTCATGCTGCGTTCTCAGTAGACAGGGATATTCAATGTCCAGTTCAAGTAACAGATGGAGATCCAAGATCAATAACTGCCTTCTTCTGGCGACTTTTAAATTTTGTGGGGATGCAGGTTTTAAGGGTCAGGGCTGTGGTTACAAGACAGGGATAGTAAATGCGGACTTATTTATCTGTGGACTTTTGATAACCTAAGTGTGGTTTGCCTAAGATGTAGGACGTATCCGATTTGACTGTTGTGGATGTTAATTTCAGCTTCGTCCCGAGCCTTTGGTTGGTGTAATAATGAAGGTGTGTGTGCTCCTCCCATATACTTTAATGGGTAATTCGCTGCATAATCGATGCTTCACATTCGAAAAACCCATATCGATAGGCGGCCAATATCGGACTATCGATCGATCTCGATAGCCAATGCAATCGCTCAACACTAATGAGGACACCATATGGCAAAAAGACACAATTGTGATTTGGGGCATCATTTCCAATTCTCATATACCAATATACCCATAATAATAGGAATAATAATAAAACCAGTGATGTCACAGCACAAGGATAATAAGCACAGTTATATCACAGTACATGTTTAATAAATAGAATGATATCACAGTAATAGGGGATACATTAATCACAGTTGATGTCACAGATACAAGGAATAAATAGAAACACAATATATCACAATGTACATTTTAAACCCTTTACACCTCCTAAAGTAAAAAAAATATTACTCTTCATTTTTTCCTCCTCCCCTCGCCTTCCAAAAGCATAAACGTTTTTATTTTTTTCCATATACATAGATGATAGTAAGTATTGACCGAGGGCTTTTATTTTGCAGGACAAGATGTACTTTCCAGTGGTGTTATTCATATTACCATAGAATATACTTGGAAACCGCAAAAAAAAATTCTAAGTGGAGCAAAATGTGAAAAAAATGTACTTGCGCTATGTTTGCGGGAGTTTTGGTTTTTGGTGCGGCAGCGTGTCAGTCTTCAAGTAAACCACTGTGTTGTCTGATTCTACAGGTTGAATACGCATCCACCAATACCAACATGTAGGGTTTCCAGTATGTTTTTGGTGTGTAAAAAAATCGCCAAACATTTCATATCTGAAATTTGTGTTCTAATACCTTACGGAAGGATAGTGAGGCGGCATCTTTTTGCGGGCTGAAGGTGTAACTTTTTAATTGCTAAACAGTTTTGGTAATCCATGTGACTTTGTAAAAACTTTTTATTCAATTTTTATATGGACAGGGAAAGTAGGGCCAAAAGACGTAAATTTGTGTTGGGGTCTTCTATACGGTGGTTTAGGCATACGTTACAATTGTCTGTGATATATTTTAATAAGATCGGCACTTTTTTCAGATGCAAGCGATAGCCAAATGGTGTGTAACGTTTTTTTATTAAATTTATTTTTTAATTTTTAAAATGGCGAACGTGGGGGATTTGAACTTTTAATACTTTTTTTATTTTTTTTTTTAATACTTTAAACTATTGTTTTTATATGTTTTTTTTTACTTTAACATTGAGTCCCCCTTGGGCTGCTCTCCACAGGCTCGATCGTTAATACAGCCTAATCATTGCATAGACAATGCATAGGCTGTACCAGAATGGCAGTTTCCCCACTTCCTTGCCTGGAGACCGGAAGTGGGGCCAATCGAGAAATGGCAGCGGAATGGATTGCCTTCTACATCACAAGGCTCCCAGCTAGCTATTTCCCAGGCAGTTGGACCCCGCAGTATATGTCTGATAGGGAGACTCGATCAGAGAGTGCAGAACAGGGCGCAGCACCTATTTTTGTCGTTCATAGAGTTACGCCGCGGGCAATTTACGCTTGTCCGTGGCGTCTAAAGGGTTAAACTCGCGGGCGGCGATGCAGAAGGCCCCCTCGATGTAACTGCCAGGGTGCTAGCGTCAATTAGCCGTGCTGCTAATCGCTGACTGGCAAAACTCCTTAACCCCACCAAGACGTACCCGTACGTCCAGGTGGGTTAAGGGGTTAATAAATAGAATTATGTCACAGTATAGGGATAATAAGCACAGTGATGTCACAGAAAAGGGATAATAAGCACAGTGATGTGACGGTAGAAGAATGATAAATAGTGATGTCACAGTATGGGGATAATATATATAAAGATGTCAAAGTAAAGCGATAATACACAGTAATGCCACAGAACAGGGAAGATGCTGTGACATTACTGTGCTTATTATCCCAGTACAAGGATAATAAGCACAGTAATGTCACAGCACAACGATAATAAACAGTGATGTCACAGAAAAGGGATAATAAGCACAGTGATGTCACAGAAAATGGGATAATAAGCACACAAGTTGATGTCACAGTACGAGGGAAGATGAAACACTGTGATATCAATAGTACATGTTTAATAATAAAAAAGAGAAGACTATACAGTAGAAGAAATAACATAGCCTATGTCCGACACAGCACAGGTACAAAAAAGTGAAAAAGATCAGCTCACCCACTTTATTCAGTATAGTCATCTTTCCAGAGGGTATCAACACGAATGTGTATTCAAGGTGCACGGAGAAAACATCCAGCTGTGGTTGAATAGATGATCGCTTATTCCTAAACGTAGAAAGTTCTACAGCACTAGGAAAATTCTTCACTATAAAAACGCACTTTATATTTCTTCATATAAGTTCAAAACATTTTTAAAAATTCAAAATACACAAGAAAAACAAACACGTCTACGCATTCCAATCCAACACAAAGAGCTCTTAGTCGTGACCATGTACTTTGATTTTTTAACTATGAAATATATGAAGTAAAGTATGTTTTTATAGTGAAGAATTTTCGGGTTGGGAATTTTTCTACTTTTTGGAAATAACCGATATGTACACGAAGGACTACACAGCCGGGCTATCCACGGGTTTTTGAATCCGCCAAAAATCCGACGGTATGGGGGCGACATGTATGAATGGGTGTGCAGTTTTCTGGCGTGCTTTGGGGCCAAAAAAAACTGTTTAGTCTGCCTACGTTGTGTGAACAGTCGAATCATACAATTAGCCCAAATTTTGAATGTGTAATGCCAATGGGGAACAAAAACTATCAGTAAAAGCTACCCCCAAGTTAAAAAGGTTGACTGAGACCAATGTTGGTAGATAATACTTTTCCTAAAGTAAAATTATTTTCTAGCTAAAATCCTAAGAAAAAAAAACAATTTAGTTTTTATTATCAATCAAATAAAATAAGTAAAATTTATATAAATTTTTTTAATATCCAAACATTTTAAATGATTCAATAATTTTTTTAAATTTTTAATATAAATTTAATATTAAATAAAATAATATAAAATAATGAAACCAATACAGTATCTGCTTTAAATCCCATTCTCAATCAGGTAGTTACAGAGTTATCATAGTATTATCAGTGATTGCAAACTTATCACAGCAGGCTGGAAAAAAAATGTTAGAATAGCATGTCAGTGAATAAAAACTAGATAGTGTCTTTTAGAGAGGGGCAAAATTTCTCAAAAATTCGGTTCGCCGACTTCGCCGAATTTTCCGTCAAAATTAGTTTCGGTCCATATTACTTCGGGACGAATCGCGTTAAAAAACGGCTATTAGCCTGCAGGTGCCGTTTTGAAAGTTGTGCCAGCCCTTTTATGCAAGGGAGCTTAGTTTTTGGGTTTCATACAATGTGGTTTAGTATGACCGCACTTTACTGCCGGCCTTAGAATCGCTTTAAATCAAAATTTTCCCGGGCACTTTTCGGGGGCAAAACTGACCAAAAAAACGAAGTGGGAACACAGTCGGGCAAGGTAACGTCAGCGCCGCTGGGAAAAAAACAAGCTGAGGCCTAAGATCCTACCCCTTTGGGCAAAGAACAAAAAGTAGTTGTTACTGGAGCCACCACAGACGCAGCACAGTAAGGGGACCACGCAGGAGTCACCCTGCAAGGGGTTGGTGCCCTTTGTTTAAAAAAGGGATAAAGTGCCCCCCAAAAAGAAAATTCAGCCCCCTGCTCCCTTTGTCCCCTTTTCTCCCTGGGATGAAGGGCCCCTACGCGGTCGCCCACCCTGACTTCCCATTTTCCGGGGCCCCGGAAGCATTCCATTTTTCTTACATTAAGTTTTAGGAAGGGAAAGGGGAAGAAGGGGGAAATTTTGGGGAAAGACATCTGGGTCTTGGGACAGTAGAGAGTTAATGTTGGGCTGGAGATTAAAGTTGGGTGTCGTCCCAACAGGTGGTTTGAAAGCCATGTGTGCATGAGCTGACCCAGACCAACTTTACAAAGGGGTTCCAAACATTA
>JAODAL010062180.1:0-19888 GCA_025379985.1 Phyllomedusa bahiana | reverse complement strand
AAGAAGTCTTTAAAACCACCATTTTAGTTGAAATGGACATTGACTATCCCTGTCCTGAACCGCAGCATGACCCCAAAACCCGCATGGATGCTGACGATGATGATGAGGACATTCGTGGCCGTGACAGGAAGGACGAGGAGGTAAAACCGACGGATGCAGGTTGCGTTAACCACTGAAGAACAGATTGGCGACGCTCTTCGTTACTGAGATTCACAGGGAACCAACCCAGCGATGAAAGGCTTGACGGTCCTGCAACTGACAATGTGCTGGCTTGTGTGTTGTCCGCAGCAGTGGAAGGAGCATCTTCTCTCGTACCTCTAGTTCCATGTCCTACACTATTCTTTGCTCGCTTACCACCTATAGTTCGCTCCATGTTCAGAAAGATACAAATTTAAAAGGTATTTCACAGTCTCTTATTGAGAAACTGTACTGCAAAGACGGCAAATCACAGGTATTCTTAAATCCCTCTTATTTCCGACAGCCCACTAGGATTAGAAACCGAATTGTTGCAATCAAATATCTGTGAAATGTGGTCTGGTGGAAGAACCGTAACACAAAATCAACAGTGTTCTTCCTTCAGTCCCTGAGATTTACAACTGCCCAGTAGGACTAGCAATTGATAGTTTACAACAAACTATTGTACAAGTGCACGATTTACGCCAAACTGAGACGCACTGAGTGAAATAGAACTATTTAAAAGTTAAACAAACAAACATGTCCGGTGTATTCACCTGCTCTTCGCTCAGCTGAGCAGCATGCTTGGCGAGAAACATCCAAATCCGGCACTCCTGCTATTTTGAATGAATGAACTTTATTTCATGAATAACTACAGCAGCGGTAACGACACGATAAATGAAAGGGCTGAAGACAGCCGACGCGTTTCAGGCTACACTATCCCTTGTTCACGACTGATTAAAAAGTGTATCGTACACTGTTTAAAAACATGTTAAGACCAATCAGCTTCTTTCAATGACAGTGACGTAATTGCGACGTCACGACCAATAGCTAGGCAGTATTTACGGATACTAAATAAATGGAGACACATTGAAATGAAAAGATGTAAGGCACATATTAATGTATTAATAATCAATGAACATCTGAGCAGCGTTAAAAAAATGTGCTGGTCAGGTTTCAGGAGCTGCGAAGCACTTTATTGAAAACCATCAAGGAGATGTAACAAATTTAAAATTTTATGCCATAGAAGCTATTGAGAAACCTTATCGAGGAGGAAATTGGATAGGAAAGCTTAGGCAAAGAGAAGCTTATTGGATACTCAAATTAAATACTAGGGCACCATCTAGATTAAACTATAGGAGTGATTTATTTCTAATACATTAATATGTGCCTTATATCTTTTCATTTCAGTGTGTATCCATTTATTTAGTATCCGTAAATACTGCCTAGCTATTGGACGTAACGTCGCAATTACGTCACTGTCATTGAAAGAAGATGATTGGTCTTAACATGTTTTTAAACAGTGTAAGATGCACTTTTTAATCAGTCGTGAACAAGGTCTAGTGTAGCCTGAAACGCGTCGTCTGTCTTTAGCCCTTTCGTTTATCGTGTCGTTACCGCTGCTGTATTTATTCATGAAATAAAGT
This sequence comes from Phyllomedusa bahiana, assembly GCA_025379985.1. Taxonomy (NCBI): domain Eukaryota; kingdom Metazoa; phylum Chordata; class Amphibia; order Anura; family Hylidae; genus Phyllomedusa; species Phyllomedusa bahiana. The sequence continues at coordinate 18,287 of JAODAL010062180.1, read as the reverse complement.
TCATTCATTCAAAATAGCAGGAGTGCCGGATTTGGGTGTTTCTCGCCAAGCATGCTGCTCAGCTGAGCGAAGAGCAGGTGAATACACCGGACATGTTTGTCTATGACTGTGGAGCTACAGATCGTCCAGGCCCTGCTTAATGAGCACTAGCGAATTGCTGAATACTACGGACAAGCCAGAAGAACTAAAGGTGAGCCCTTTTTTCCTACATGGTTTGTTCAACATATATTTAAAAGTTATATGGATTAGATATGGTGGTTTTGGCACCACTAACAAGAGGCGCCAGTTACTAGAAAATATCTGTAACCCTATTTGCGTACAAGTGCACGATTTGCGCCAAACTGAGACACACTGAGTGAAATAGAACTATTTAAAAGTTATATGGATTACATATGGCGGTTTTTGCACCACTGACAACAGGCAGCAGTTTACTATAAAATATCTGTAACCCAAGAAAAGGGACAATTTCACCTCAGGTGGGTGGTCTGCTGGCCACAAAGTGTTAAAAAAAATTGCTGTTTCCATGTGAGTTCAGGACGGGAGAGACTAGGCTGCACATCATCAACCCTCCTTTCTGCCCTACACACCCCCACCCTCCTCAGCTGCACACAGAACTAGATTTCTTTACAAGACTCTCTCTAACTAAATCAGAACTTAAATTCTCTAATCTAACCATATCCTAAGCTTCCACAACTACAAGATGGTTTCTGTAATAAAAAAGACCGTTCTTCTCTTGAGCTGTGACAACAGCTATTGTGACAGGCCGTTAAAAGTGTTGCTCTGTAGTGAGATCAGTAAAAAATGAGGCTGAACAGGAAATGGAGTCACATACATAAAACAAGGTCATGTGATTTTTGCAGCCAATGAGATCCATACACCGCCCAATCATGACGTCGTACAACCAGCTCACCCTGCTCTATGCTATTCGCTGATTGGCTGGCCGCCAAAATTACAGGAAGTGCTGAAAAAGGTGCAATTATAAATGTGATAACTATTATCAGTACGATATTCAAGTAAACTATCGCATCATCACGAAACACCGATAAACTTAAAAATCGTGTAGATGTCAACTTTTGTTAATAGTATCGCTCATCACTAATGACAAGTAAATGGAATATTTGCATGTATTCTGTGTTTTGTATCCACTCCTGCTTTTGGCTACCTAAACATCAGACAATCCTGATGCAAACAAAGGACCATGTCATACTGGCTTTACGGCTTCTCTGAAGACACAATCGGTTGTGTTTATCCTTTTCATTCCTTCTGAAAGATTAAAAAAGGGGACAACCAAATACAGTGGCAACGTCATAGAGTGGTAGGGGGTGGAAACAGCATTAGGAAACCACAGGGTGGTCGACTGAGAGAGTGGTCAGATGACAGCAACATGAGTAGGCCACAGAGTGGCACAGTGACAGATTATGGAGGTGGCAAAAATATGTGTAGGCCACAGAGTGGCATAATGACATATTGTGGAGGTGGCAGCAACATGAGAAGGCCACAGGACAGGATAATGCCAGCGACAGCTAGAAAGAACCGAGCAGAGGGCCAAGATCCCACTATTGTGGAGGTGGTAGTAATTTTGCATTGATCATTTTACCCTTCCTTTGATCTGTCAGTGTCCACTTTCAATAAGTCATTTATCCGGTTTTGCTAAAGCCAAAAAGAAACAGAAGTTGATACAAAAAAGAGATGACAAGTAAATGGAATATTTGTATGTCTTCTATGTTTTGTATCCACTCCTGCTTTCTGCTACCTAATCATGCGACAATCCCGATGCAAACAAAGGACCATGTCATACTGGCCTTATGGCTTCTATGAAGACACAACTGGTTGTATTTATTCTTTTCATTCCTTCTGACAGATTAAAAGAAGTGGAAAACCAAACAAAGTGGCAACGTCATAGAGTGGTGGAGGGTGGAAAAAGAATTAGGAAACCACAGGGTGGTCGAGTGAGAGAGTGATCAGTTGGGAGCAACATGAGTAGGCCACAAAATGGCACAATTACATAGATTCGAGGTGGCGGCAACATGGGTAGGCCACAGAGTGGCAAATGACAGATTGTGGAGGTGGCAGCAACATGAGTAGGCCTCAGAGTGGCACAATGACAGATCCTGGAGATGGAGGTAACATGAGTAGGCCACAGAGTGGCAAATGACATATTGTGGAGGAGGCAGAAACATCAGTAGGCCACAGAGTGGCACCATTAAAGAGTGTGGAGGTTTGGAAACATGAGTAGGGCACAGAGCGACAAATGACAGATTGTGGAAGTGGCAGCAATATGAGTAAGCCACAGAGTGGCACAATGACAGAGTTTGGAAGTGGCAGCAATATGAGTAAGCCACAGAGTGGCACAATGACATTGTGGAGGTGGCAACAACATGAGCAGGCCACAGAGTGGCAAATGACAGATTGTGGACGTGGCAGCAACATGAGTAGGCCACAGAATGGCACAATTACACAGTGTGGAGGTGGCGGCAGCAACATTAGCAGCAACAGCATCAGGCCGGATACTGGCACAATGACTTAATTTTGAGGTGGCGGCAGCTAGGTGACAAAATGAGGAGGTGGCAGCAGCAGGAGCATCAACTCAGAGAGTGACATGGTGACATAGCCTGGAGGTGACAGCAGCTGCAGCTTGATGAGACCTGAGTGGTGATGTGTTAGCTGCATTAGAATGATAAATAATTGCACAGTGAAGAGTGGGGAGGTGGGTTGCAATACCAGTCCCTGGTAAAGATGGTTGGTGGTAAAAGGAGCAGCTGGCAGCAGATGTGTGGCATCAGGTGAGTGACAGCATCAGAATAGTAGCTGAGGCAGGTAGTCAGAAGAATCCAGACTCATATGTGAAAGTTTGGGTGAGGCGGCATGGCTGATCTAATCTGATGCATCAGGCATTGATGTGTGGAAATCCTGGCTGATTCCCACCTGACAGGGGCGTTGCTAGGGTCCCAAAACATCCGAGGCCCTGCCCCTTTGTGTTAAGTTTTGCTCAGTAGGACTGCATTCACATGGCGTTTTTTATGCCGCATAAACATGTATTTTTACAGAGAAAAACTGTGGCCATCGCATCCCTCTGAAGCTCTTACTGATATCTGTTCTCCCCAGAACAGGTAATCATGGCTCTCAGTGAGAACTATGAATTACCATAATGTCGGCCTGTACCGGGCGTATCGAAGCACAACTATGCTCCGAAGTACGGACCAACATTACGTCATGTGAACATACACACCGTATTTGTGGGGCATAACTGTGCTGTAATGCGCCAAAAGTGCACCCCGCAAATACGGTAAAATCATAGTGGTGAGGGCTATGATTACCTGTTGTTTTCCCTGGAACGCAGAACTCGCCCATAAAAATAAGTGACATGCCACTTCTTTTGGGGGGGAAAAGTGAAAGTGGATGTGAGGTGGTCCAGAGCGCTGCTGAAAGAGCACATACTTCCAATAGCAGGCATGTAGCGGTGCGCGCAGGTACGTGCCTCTATACACTATGTGAACATACCCTCAGGGCAGTACGTGCCCAGTACGCTATGTGTTTTCGAAGTACAAACTGTTCAGCACGTATTTCCAAGCATATGGTGGGACAGTCCATTCACTTCCACTATCAGCGGCATGTCACTTCTATACGATCGTATTGTATGATGGGGGGGTTGGACATAATTTATAGCTCTCTATGAGAGCTATGAATTGCTGTAATTGCGGCCTGCAATTTACGCAGTGTGAACATAGCCTTAGGCTGTGTTCCCACGGCAGAGACACACGGCCGCAGGGGGGCGGCTTTTCTCCGCGGTTTGTGGAGAAAAGCCCTCCCCCTTCACATTGACGTGTTCATATTCCGCCCGAAAGCCGGACGGAAGAATGAACATGTTCAATGTTTTTCGGGCGGCGAAAAACCTGTGCAGTGGGGACCGCTGCAAGATTTTCTATACAAGTCCGTTCTAGGGTTTGACAGTCGGTTTACAGACGGTTTTCAAAACCAAAAACCTTCTGTAAAAGCCACCGTCCCAGAAAAGACGCGTGCCATGAATACAAGACGCGACTTGAGTGCAGATGGGCTCAGCAGCTAGAAGAACCATAGTAACCTACATACAATGAACAGGTAACAGGTATGCAAGTTGATTACATGTAAGAGAAACTAGCTGCGATTCATGTTTTAGTAGACATGGATATGTGATATGGTATAATTACACCAAATAACATATCCACTTATAACATAGTGGACATATATAGTAAATAATTTTACAATATCTATATATCAATTACATATAAATTTATCTATCCACATATATACATTATAATAAAATATCATATATATATAATATTATAATATATATATATATATATATATATATACATGCATACACACAGACATATATACAAACACGTATATACACATATACACATACACATATATACATGCAAATATACACACATACACACATGTATACACATGTACACACATATACACACATGTACACACACATACACACATATACACACACATGTACACATACACCATAATTGCCAATTTTTGAAAGTGGGAGATTCTAAGGGGTGGCGCGTGTAGCAAAAAATTTGCATGATCATGCCTATCTTGTTTGTGAGCCACACCCCGTGAAAAAGCCACACCCACTCTGCCTAACTGCATAACGGCTCTGGAAGAAAGCCAGGTTGTTTCCCCCACTAGCCAGGTAGTAGCTCCCTATAGCCAGGTAGTAGCCCCCTTTATCCAGGTAGTGCCCTCTATAGCCAGGTAGTAGCCCCTTTTATCCAGATAGTAGCCTCCTTTATCCAGGTAGTACCCCTTATAGCAAGGTAGTAGCCCCCTTTATCAAGGTAATTCCCCTTATAGCCAGGTAGTGCCTCTACAGCCAGGTAGTGCCCCTATAGCCAGGTAGTGGCCCCTATAGCTAATAAAAATAAAATAATAAAAACTACTTACCTCACCAGGTTCCCTGCAACGCGTTCAGCTCCAGACATTTCCTGTGCCGGCAGCAGCTGACTACCGAGGAAACTCAGCGTCGCAGGGGATGTGAGTACAGCAGTGTGTTACACCCCCTGCGACAATGAACTATATGTACAGCTCACACCGGACACTGTACATGCAAGGGAGAAAGCAGGAGGGGAACGACCCCTCCTTCCTCCTCCCTGTACTAGCAGCTGCACGGAGCGGCACCTGCCTCACCCGCCTGCAGGAACGGCCCGGCAGTGGCGGATAGCGGTCATTTAAAGAATCCCCGCTGCCTGCTGGCGGTGGGAGGTTCACTGACTCTTCCTGGGGTGTGGGAGGTGACCCCCATTAGTGGGAACCCCGCGCCAAAATCGGGAGGGTTGGCATGTATGACATACACACATATACACACACATGTACACACAGACATATATACGTTCAATACAGTTCACATTCATGAAGATTATCTTGTTTCATCCCTATAATACTATTTATTACTGTTCTCTACAGTGAGGCTACTCACTCACTTGACTGAGACTTCCAGGATGTGAGTAGTCTGTGGGAGCTGCTGCTGAAGCCATAAGTAATTTAGCTGCAGGAGATGGTCCGGGAGCAGAGATTACAGCACAGTGGCTGCACTTCCTGACTCAGAATCTACAGTGAGCAGCCGACGCCCCCTCCTCTCTCCTCAGCTCCCTTCTCCCCGGGCAGTCGCCCTCCCCCCTGCCTGCCCTGATTAGGAGCCGCCCTGAACTGTAGCTGTATACAGTTAAATAGATCGTCGGCTCTCCAGGCCTGCAGCAGCGGCCTGGAATCCGACAATCTGAGGTTCGGGGCACAGGCAGGTTTATCTGGCGCTTGTTCCCCGAATAAACCTGCCTAGCGATGCCCCTGACGCCTGATTCATCTTGACAGAGGTGAGTCTCTCCACATTGCGGGTGGACAAGCGAGTTCTCCTTGGGGTAACTATGGCCCCTGCCGCACTGAGCACCTGCTCTAATGCCACACTACTGACAGGACAGGACAGCTTGTGTGGCTGGGCAGGAATCACATTCACCCAGCGGGCTGTAAAGGACATGTACTGTCCCTGACCGTAGTTACAGCAACACACATCCGCACTGCCATGCACTTTGGAAGACACCAACAGGCTCAAGGACTGGCCCACATTCTCTTCTACATATTTGTGCAGAGCTGGTACTGCCTTTTTCGAAAAGAGATGAAGGCTTGGGACTCTCGTCCTCGGCTCAGCACAAGCCATCAGTTCTCTGAACGGTGCAGAATCCACCACTTGAAAAGGGAGGGACTACAGTACCACCAACTTGGACAGGAGCACGGTCAGCTTCTACGCTTTAGGATGGCTAGACGCATACTGCTGTCTCTTGGTAATCACCTCGGTGAACGACTGCTGACGCCATGAGTGGCGAGGAGCAGGAGCATCTGGACCGGTAGATGATGGAAAAGATAGCTCCATTCAGCAGAGGTGGTGAAGCCTTAACTGCCTGAAATGGGATGTGTGCCACTGGGTGCTGCTGCTGCGGCAGGATGGATCACAACATCTGAGACATGTTTCTCCCAGGGTTATACAATACATGGAAATCCCTAAAGAAGCATTTGTGCTATCTATAATACATGAAAAAACCTTTGAGATTCTTAGTTCAGACGTTTTGATCAAAAGATGTTTATGCCACCCCCGACTTACAACGGGATCTCAAGGCGGGTGGTCCTACTCTATCTATTATCTCTCATTAGAGCCAAATTCAGACTTCTCATTGGGCCAACCGACCTCCATAATCCAGAGAGAAAAATAAAAACAGGCACTAACCTTGCACTCATACTGCACTGATGTAACAAGCTGTGGAGGTGGGCGGGGTGCAAGAAATATATATATAATAATATATATATATATAATATATATATATATATATATATATATATTATATTTTATATATATATATATATATAATATATATATATATATATATATATATATATGCTGCAGTCAAGCCAGTGGCACCCAGGTTCACATTTTGTTTTTCAGAAATGTTTTTTTTATGCAGAACTATACGTTGTATTTGGCACATATTGCTTTTAATTTATAGAGGGAGGAATGGATGCCTCCATTTTGGTTTTGTGCACCCCGCCCACCTCCATAGCTTGATACATCAGTGCAGTATGCGTGCAAGGTTGATGCCTGTTTTTATTTTTCTCTCTTGATTATGGGGGTTGGTTGGCCCAATGAGAAGTTTGAATTTGGCTCTAGTGAGAGATAATAGATAGAGTAGGACCACCCGCCTTGAGATCCCGTTGTAAGCCGGGGGTGGCATAAACATCTTTTAATCAAAACGTGTGAACTAAGAATCTCAAAGTTTTTTTAATGTATTATGTTTCTCCCAGGTCACTGGATGGTGACACTGCTTATGTTGACACAGGACCGTGGTACCAACATTAAGTATCTGGCCACGCTTCACTTTCTGCCCAGTAATTCTACATATAGCCATGTTCGCCTCCTCCGGTGTCTTGGCAAAAAACTCGTCCACACCGCCGAGTAGGTGACTTTACCACCAATACTTCGCACTGACTGCTACCGCCGATACCTCGGTGAGCCCCTGCGCCACAACTTTCTGTGCCGGAAGGGACCTGTAAAGTGGGTGGTCTACTTCGTGGCTGTTTGGCTCCCGACCTCGTACTGCTGCCACCCTGCTGACTCGGCCACACTACCGACGATGATGATGAAGCCCTTGCTTCACCTGGCTCCCAAGTCCGATCAGCTACATCGTCATCGATTAGTGTTTGTCCGTCACTGCTATCCTCAACGGTCTCGGTGTACAGAGCCTGACCGCTTGCTACATAACCTCCCTTGCCACTCTCCAGATCACTTCTTGCCCATCTACGCATTTTGCAAAATTTACAATAAAACAAACTCTGTTTAATGTAGATGTGTGTATGTGACAAATACCCACACTGAATTTAATACAGAGTTCACCACAGTAAGTGAAAAAATTAATTCTTTGCCACAGATAGCAATATCCCAAAAGACTGAACTGGCTGGATTTGAGATGTGTGTATGGGAGAAATATACACACTGAATTTCACACAGAGTTCCCAACAATAAGTGAAAAAAGTAACTCATTGCCACAGATAGCAATATCCCAAAAGACTGAACTGGCTGGATTTGAGATTTGTGTATTTGAGAAATACACACACTGAACTGCACACAGAGTTCACCACAATTAGTGAAAAAATTAACTCTATGCTACAGATAGTAATATCCAGGGCCGGACTGGGAATAAAAATCGGCCCTGGCACTAAGCCCTCACCAGCCCACATACAATATCCGCTTACAAAATTTCCCTTGCTCTCGCACCTCGCCACTTTCTAAAATATACTACACTATAAAGGTACTTTCCCACAGAGCATTTTTGGTGCATTTTTTAAGTGTGTTTGGTGAGTTTTTGTGCATAAAGGCAGAGCAGTTAATGCTGTACATTTCTGCACAAAAAAAGGCATCAAAAAATGCACCAAAACCGCTCTGTGAAAGCCCCCTAAACACAAGCAAGAAAGAAAAAGTGGTGCAGAGAAACCCCTCATCACAGAGTCAGTTGTGCGCTTTACAATCATGGACAAGCCCACACTGACACGACATAAGCACCAGCATAACCTACAACCCCACCAATCACATAACCAGTAGTGAGGTCACCATCACATGAATACAGCACTGATTCAACATAGAAGTAAAATTACCCCTGACAGCAGGGACTCACAGGAGACGTCATCTCTGATGGGAGTTGTTCTCTTCTCCTTTTCTTCTCCATCTGACCCAAACCTCCATGAAGTCTTCCCTGATGAGTCGTTCTCTTACCTTTCTTTCTCCGTCCAGTACAGCATGCAATGTCTTCTTCTCCCGGTCACTACTCATCCCTGTAGAATTTACCACAAATACATATTAGACTCCTCTCTTTTCCAGCACTTCCTATCAATTCCCAAATCTGTACAAACACCCCATCCAAAGAGCCGCACATAGTAATAGTACCCCTTTTGGTGCCCTACACAGTAATTGTACCCCAAACAGTGTATGTTAGATCCTAAAAATTAGAAATTAAAAAAAGTCATATAAGTGGCATGTAAATAGGTAGACCCCCATTAGGTAGGTAGTCAAGCACCCCTATTAGGCAGGTAAGCCTAAAGACCTCCTAAATCATGTAGCTGGGGCTGTCCCAGGTAATTAGCCAGGTAGGACCAGTATTTTTCCAGGCAGGGCCAGTAATTTGGCAGGCAGGGCTAGTTCTTAGGCAGGCAGGGCCAGTAATTAGGAGGCAGGGGGAGTTCTTAGGCAGGGCCAGTTCTTAGGCAGGCAGGGCGGGTTCTTAGGCAGATAGGGCTATATTAGGTAGGCAGGGCAAGTTCTTAGGCAGGGCAAGTTCTTAGGCAGGCAGGGCTAGTTATTAGGCAGGCAGGGCTAGTTCTGAGGTAGGCAGGGCTAGTTCTTAGGCAGGCAGGGCTAGTTCTGAGGCAGGCAGAGCTAGTTCTTAGGCAGGCAGGGCTAGTTCTTAGGCAGGAAGGGCTAGTTCTTAGGCAGGCAGGGCCAGTAATTAGGAGGCAGGACTAGTTGTTAGGCAGATAGGGCTAGTTCTTAGGCAGGCATGGCTAGTCCTGACGCAGGTAGGGCTTGTTCTTAGGCAGGCAGGGCCAGTAATTAAGCAGGTAGGGCTAGTTCTTAGGCAGGCAGGGCCAGTAATTAGGAGACAGTGGTAGTTCTTAGGCAGGCAGGGCTAGTTCTTAGGCAGGCAGGGCTATCTTAGGCAGGCAGGGCCAGTTCTTAGGCAGGCAGGGCTAGTTCTTAGGCAGGGCAGGCATATCTTAGGCAGGTAGGGCTAGTTCTTAGGCAGGTAGGGCTAGTTCTTAGGCAGGCAGGGCTAGTTCTTAGGCAGGCAGGTAGGGCCAGTAATTAGTTTTAAAAAATAATAATAATACTCACCTGCGTTCTCTCCTCTTCTCCTACTCTGGAGCGGCCGCTCTCACCTGAGTGCAGGCTGTGAGCAGGCATGCGATGACATCATCACTTCGCGCACCTGCTGCGCGGCCTCCTGGTAGCTGAACGGCCGGGAGCAGAAGATCCCAGCTATCCACCGTGCAAATGCCCTATGGGCAGTCTGGGCCTGGTAATATCCCAAAATAAAAAAAACACTGGTTCAGGAACAGATCTGTGTATGTCACACACACTCTGTGTATTTCAAAGATATTTCACCCCGGTAACTCTAAAATCGTAAGTATTTTGCACAGAGTGCAATATAGTGCAGCTACATAGAGATGCGTGTGTCTAAGAGACAGAGTGACAAGTGGCAGGATGTAAAATGGCTGCCCTATTTATTGGGCTGTGACATCACAGAAGCTGACTGACTGCGGATTGGCTGCATGTCTGCACATGTCATTGAGGGCGTTCCTTTCTTTCTCCCATAGTTCTTTGCCCCATGTCACGCCATGTGCTCGTGGCCATTTTAGATTTGAAATGAATTCCACTTCGTCAGGTTCAATTCACTCATCCCTAGCAGCAAACATTGTTTGGATACTTTTAGCTGTTATAGGCTAATGGATATATTTGGAGAAATTGTTAAGTAAATTATAACACCTATCAATCAGAGAGCCCCTCTCATTTTTCTAGAGCACTATATGAGACGAATGGGGCGCTCTGATTGGTTGCTATAGGAAACAAGGTGAGTTTTAGACCCAGACAGTTTTCATACATGTGGCCCCTAGTTTAGAAACTCTGAAATAGAGAATATCATCTAGAGCACTGAAGAAATAGATCAATTCATCAAGAAATTATTATTTAGTAAGATAAACAAAGTGCGTATATATAAATTAACATGGGGTAAAATAAAAAGATGTATTGCAAAATTATGACTTTTTCTTCATAGTGCCGTTAAAGAGGTTATCAATGACTTGGTATTAAGTCACACTTGTTTCCACTAAGAACATTGTGATAGCGTCTACAATATATTCTGCTGCAGTTTGTTCCTCAAGCTGAAATCTCAAGGGTTGTGCTGAATGGATGAATTTAGGCTTGTTTACACAAAGAAAATAATAGTATTTTGTACAGAAAAATATGGTGATGTTGAAAACTACTAACAAGGCACCTAAATGTTCACTGTTCAAATGTTCCAAAAGAATAAAGGTAAGCAACATTCAAAATAGAAGACAATAAGGGAATACAAGTTAATGGAATTCATACATAAATATAATTTCATCTAAAGCCAATGTTTTCTTTCGAAGGAGTGTTAGAACATGTTTCAGGTCTCATTGGCAAACTATGGGTGATGTGGTTTCAACTTCACTGGTAAATTAAGTGGAAAGAAGGAAAATATAAAATATAGACACATAAATCTGATTTTAAAGGAAGAAAACTTCCTATAGGCTAACATATAAAGTCAATATCTCACTTGTGCAAATGGGACTCCTTATGACTAGTGATGAGCGATTGTGTCAACTATCGTTATTGATTCGATAGTCGATATCGGCAATTATCATGACGATATCCGATAGTCGATAACAGATTATCGCCGATGACCATTAAAGTCTATGGGAGAGGAACAACACCTTCATTCTTCTACCCAAACATGGGTGGAGAAGCTGGAATTAACATCCACAACAGGAAACAGGATATCACCCACATCTTAGGCAAGACACTTAGGCAACAAGAGTAACAGAAAAAAGTCCCAGACTATTCATTATCCCTCTCCTGTACCACAGCATGACCCTTAAACCTGCATGACCCACAAATTAAAAAAGTGCCAAAAGGCAGTATTATTTGAACCATCATTTTACTTGAACTGGACATTGAATATCCCTGTCCTGGAATGCAGCATGACCCTTAAACCTGTCTGACCCACAGGTTAAAAAGTGCCAGAAAAAGGAGTCTTTCAACCACCATTTTAGTTGAACTAGACATTGACTATACCTGTCCTGGACCGCAGTATGACTATTAAACCTGTCTGACCCACAGATTAAAAAGTGCCGGAAAAAGGAGTCTTTGAACCACCATTTTAGTTCAACTGGACATTGACTATACCTGTCCATTACCATAGAATGACCCTCAAACCTGCATGACCCACAGATTAAAAAGTGATGGAAAAAGGAGTCTTTCATGCACTATTTTAGTTGAACTGAACATTAACTATACCTGTCCTGGGCTACAGCATGAGCCCCAAACCTGCATGACCCACAGATTAAAATGTGCCGGAAAAAGGAGTCTTTGAACCACCATTTTAGTTGAACTGGACATTGACTATAGCTGTCCATTACCATAGAATGACCCTCAAACCTGCATGACCCACAGATTAAAAAGTGCCGGAAAATGGAGGCTGTGGACCACCATTTTAGTTGAACTGGACATTGACTATACCTGTCCATTACCTAGAATTTGACCTCAAACCTGCATGACCCCAGATTAAAAAGTGATGGAAAAGGAGTTTTTCATGCACTATTTTAGTTGAACTGAACATTAACTATACCTGTCCTGGGCTACAGCATGAGCCCAAAACCTGCATGACCCCCAGATTAAAAAAGTACCGTAAAAAGGAGTCTTTGAACCACCATTTTAGTTGAACTGGACATGGGAAGGAGAGGAACACTTGGTCTTGGAAGTGGCAGAAGAGGCGGAGACAGAGGGTGTGACAGTGGTTGGAAACCCAGGACCGGTGTGGCCTTTTTTCGCCAAGTGTTCCCTCCATTTCAACTCATACATTCGCTGCATGTGACTAGACATGTTAGTGGTGGTTAAACACCTAAGATTCTTCCCTCTACTGATGCGTTTACGGCAAAGGCAGCAAATGACATCGCTGGGTGAATCAGAGGCTTGCTTGAAAAAGGCCCAGGCTTGAGAGGAGTGGTGTTTCCGCTGATTGTGGCTGGCGGAATAATCTCAGCGGACTTGTGCGACCGCCCTCTCCCTTTTTGAGGCGGGACACGTACTGACACTTCCCCATCGTCTTCCTCCTTGTCCAGTGATGAAGCGCTCGCAAGCGAATACTGCTGAAAAGACCACGTTGGATCCGCATTGTCGCCATCATCATCATCATCAACGCTGACGATGATGATGGCGACAACATTTGTGGCTGTGATTTGGAGGACGAGGAGGTAAGACTGCTGGATGCAGGTTGCATTAACCACTGAAGAACAGATTGGCGACGCTGTTCGCTACTGAGATTCACAGGGCACCGACCCAACGATGACAGGCCTAACGATCCAGCAACCGAAGATCCACTGGCTTGTGTGTTGTCGCCAGCACTGGAATGAGCACCTTCTCTCATATCTCTACCTCCATGTCCCACACCCCTCTTTGCTCGCTTACCATGTGCATTTCGCTCCATGTTCAGAAAGATATAAATTTAAAAAGGTATGGAAGAGTTTTTGACAGTCTCTTATTGAAAGATAGCAAATCACAGCTATTCTTAAATCCCTCTAATTTCCAACAGCCAACTAGGATTAGAAACAGAATTGTTTCTATCGAATACCTGTGAAATTCGGTCTGGTGGAAGAACCGTAAGACAAAATCAACAGTGTTCTTCCTTTAGTCTCAGGGATTTACAACTGCCCAGTAGGACTAGGAATTGATAGTTTTCAACAAACTATCATACAAGTGCGCTATCTGCGCCAAACTGAGATTCACCGAGCGCAATAAAACTATTCAAAAGTTACACGGATGAGAAATTGCGTTTTTTGCATCAATGACACACGAGAACAGTTACTAGAAAATTTTTCTATCAAAATTGTCGTACAACGGGGCTATTTTAAAAAAAAACTTTGGCCGCACCACGTGCAATACAGCTATTTAAAAGTTATACGGATCACAAATGGTGGTTTTTGCACCAATGAAATACACCAACAGTTACTACAAAATTTCTGTATCCAAATTTAAGTACAAGGTGGCTATTTGAAAAATACTGGGGCGTACCAAGGTGCAAAACAGCTCTTTAAAAGTTATATGGATGAGAAAAGGTGTTTTTTTTCACCAATTTAATACAACAACAGTTACTAAAAAATTTCTGTATCCAAATTTAAGTACAAGGTGGCTCTTTAAACAAAACTGGGGCGCACCAAAATGCAATACAGCTATTTAAAAGTTATACGAATAACAAAAGGTGGTTTTTGCACCAATGAAATACACCAACAGTTACTACAACATTTCTGTATCCAAACTTAAGTACAAGGTGGCTATTTGAACAAAACTGTGTCGCACAAAATGAAAGGTACAATTTTACCTCAGGTGCGAGGTGTGCTGGCCATAAAGTGGTAAAAAAAATATTCCATTTCAATGCAGGTTCAAAGCAGAGTCTGGGCTGCACAATATACACCCTCCTTTCCAAAGCCTGTCTGTCCAGCCGGACCCCCACCCACCCCCTGGTGGCTGGACAGCGCTAGATGCTTCTTTAAAAGTCTCTGTCTAACTAAATAAGAACTGAAACTCTCTAATCTACCTATATTCTAGTGTTCACAGCTAAAAGCATAGTTGTCTGTTTGAATAAAGATAATAACTGTGTCTCTGAGCTGAGCTGTATTGAAAGACACGCAGCACATGTCTTGCTCTAGTGTTAGACACTGAAAGACTGATGCTGAACAGGAAACGCTGTGCTATGCAAAACGAGGTCATGTGATTTTTCCAGCCAATGACAACCATACACATCACAGTTATTACGTCGTACACATAGCTCACCCTGCTCTCTGCTCTAAACTGATTTGCTGGCAGCCAAAATGACAGGAAGCGCCGAAAATGGCGCAATAGTAATAGATTATCTGCAGATTGTCACCTAAAATATCGCGTGATCGAAAATCTCCGATCAGCCTAAAAATCGTGCCGATTTCAACTTTGTCGATTATAATTGCTCATCCCTACTTATGACCCGCTGTCAAAAACAACTTTATTTTCGCCACTCTTCCTTAAAGGCCAGTTTTGTGGAGTACATGACTACGGGTATGTTCACATGATGTAATTTTGGCATGGATTTTGCCGCGCATTTGCACTCTAATACAGGCGAGATGTGCGGCAAAATTACGGTAATCCATAGTTCTCATAGAGAACTATGGATTACACCTCCTCTCCCTGCTCGTACAATATGATCGTATTGTACGCGCGGAGAGATAAGTGACATGTCAATTATTCACGGCGAATATGCGCTGCGAGTAATCAATGTCAGTGGGGCTGCTGGAGTACGCGTGTATTAGCGTGAGCACCCGAAACGCACGATGTACTGCGGCACGTACTATATGCCCTGCAGTACATCTTGTGAACATACCCTAATAGTTGTCCTGTGTACAGATTCTCCCACCTGAGCTGTAGATCTCTGCAGCTCCTCCGGATTGACCTTGGGCAACTCGGTTGCTTCTCTAATTAGTGTTCTCCTTGTCTGTGCAGTCAGTTTATGGGCACGGACATGTCTTGATAAGTAAGCAGTTGTGTACTACTCCTTCCATTTATGGTTGATGGATTGAACAGTGCTCAGTGAGATGTTCAGAGCTTGGCTATTATAACCCTGCATAGATAGTATATCTCCATAGATTTATTATACTATATTTTGAATTTTTATTAGATTTTTTTGTGTGCTTATTTTCCAATGTTAATGTCACAATGTAAATTTTATCATCTTTCCTATGTGGCGAGTTTAACAGAGTATAAAAATCTGCATAGGTTTACACAGAGACTGTGCAACACTGGTATCTAACCCCACATGGTCACTGTATGGTGGAAATATTGAACTTGGTGTAATGGTGTACATTCATTAACAATATGGTGAGACTATTCAGCAGAAATATATTGTGATAATATGGCAGTATTATTTGGTCTTTGCATATTATATATTTGGTTATATTGGTCTTGGTTATATTTGGTTTGGACAGTAACATTATAGTGTTATTGGTCACTATATGGTAGTGATATATTGGATAGTCTTTGTATATTGTTGCTATTGGTAATATTGGTCTTGTTATACTGGTTTGTTCAGTAACAATATAGTGATATTAGTCACTTCATAGTGGTGGCAATCAGTAATCATGTTGTGGTTTTTGCTGACCTATGTATACATACTGACCCGCAAAACATAGATAAACTGTATGTTGTAAAATACAACCTAACCCAAAAACAATGGCAACATTGTATTTTTTCTTGTTCACCTCGCAAATATTTTTTTCTTTTTCGGGTTTTTGGTGGTGCTGGGGGGACCCAGATGCTTCGGCTGTATGGGGCCCTGAAATTTCTGATGATGGCCCCAGATGCTGTTTGCTTAATGATATTCTCTAACAAACCTTTGAGCCCTTCTTAAAACAGCTGTAGTTATACTGAAAATAAATTAAATACAGATGTACTCTATTTACTACTTAGGTGACTTTTATAGGCAATCGGTCACACTTGATTTTAATTAGAAGTATCAGATGGACGACACTTTTTAGCTTTTTCATTTGCAAAAATCGACTGTAAAGTATTTTAGCGTTTGCATCTGCAAATGTACATTCAAAATAAAATGTATTGTAGTTGTTTTTTTGTAATTTAATTGTGTTCTAGAAATTTTGGTGCTTTATAATCTAAAAAAAATATGTTATTAAAATTATTATTATTTTATAGTCAGATATAGTAAATGTATTACACACATTTATTTTTTATTCTGTTTTAGAATAATTTGCTTGACTTGTGCTGTTTTACAGCTGAATGCAAGTACAAAACGTGGGTGTACTTAGGAGTTTTCCAAACTACTTCTCTATGGACAGATAATATTCTGAGGTCCGTCGGATATGCTTATTTCGAAAGGTAATTAAATTTCCTAGTATCAGCTTGCAAAGTATTCAGCTTATATTTTTATCTACTCAAGCAGAAAAAAACATGACAAAGTGATAATCGTATTTTTAATTGAACACCCTGGAAAGGAGCTCTAACAGTAACTAATTACTTTTCATGTTGAGTAGCTAACTTTTAACATGACAGTCACTAGTAACTGTGACTAATTATTTTTTATTAGCATAGTTACAACAGAGTGACTTCAACCGAGTACAAATTTAGGAAGATATGTTAGATATTTGTAGTGTCTGTACAGATTAAAATATAAGCTGTACAGATATACAAGAAAAGAAAAAGTAAAATGGATAAATGATGCTCTGTGGGTATTATCAAAAATTAATGTGCAATATTCCCCTATTATATTAGTTAATTAGGGTTGGTCCCAGGGGTAGGTGGTTCTTTGGCTTGAATTACAACTATTCCTTAATACCCCAAACCTTGGCTTGAAAAGATTCTCATAGTCACCATTGGATTATGGCATCTGCACTGTATAGCCTTTTACAAAGGATTTGTTCTGTAAATTCACAAGACCCTACACCAAACATAAAATGAGCTCCGTTGCACATGGTCTTGACTATGAAATCCAGTACAATTCAGTACACTATTATGTGATATAGTCACCCATGTTCTGTATTCCTGTGGAATTAGATATGACTTCAACTAAGTGTAAGATGACTTCTTTTTTGTCTCAAGTCCTGATTTGTAAACCTTGGCAGACCTTCTCAAAGGGTTATATGTAGACAATTTCACATGGCAATTTAATTCAAATTGTTTTGGTTGCAATTGAGCAGGACAGTGGCAATTCAATACAATATAGTGTTAAGCAGGTTTGGTCCAAATCCGTGTCAAGAGGTCTTTTTGGAGTCTACAGCACATATTTTGTCAAAAACTTTAAAATGAAAGTGCTATGAGTTATTGAAATCTCTATGGAAACCCAACTGACCCCACTGTAGTCAATAGGGTCCATAAGACGCTATTGTTGTCTGTCATCTGTAATGGAGAACCTACATGGCAACTCAGAAATGTGAAAGAGGCCTTAGCTCTGTTATGTAACAATGTTGTTAATTGCTGATATTACATGCTTACCAATGAACTTGTGGAATTGTGTAGTAGGTGTATTATGTAACTAATGTCATATTTCTAAAAAAAAGTTTAGAGGAGGTTGAGTGCATCTTTAATGTATTACATGGTCCTAAATATGGGTGTACAATTTATTAAAAAAAAAAATTGAAGGTAGCGCTGCCCAAATAAACTTACCTTCCTCCTCACTTTCATTTTAGATCTGATTCTGCAGACTATCTCTCACTATTCTTCTGTTAACTCCCACCAATGACAGTTAGAACCTCTGAATGGCTATTGCAGTTAAGTGCCATTACCTGATATAATTGCTTAGAGTGTTCCTTTCCGAACAGTGATGTCAGGCAGTGGCGTGTGACTTTTCAGCCAATCAGTGGCTGCAGCAGTGCGGTTTTGAATGCCGGCAGCAGAAGGTAACAGAAGACCAGGGATAGAACCC
>JAODAL010062179.1:0-19888 GCA_025379985.1 Phyllomedusa bahiana | reverse complement strand
AAATTGGGAAAAAAAAGGCTAGCCCAAAACCCCCGGGTCCCCAAACCCAAACGGGCCCCCACCCCTCTGTCTGCACCTCCTCCTCCCCCCACCCCCAAAGCGTTCCTCAGCTGCCCATGTCCCCTAAAGTCTGATCGGGATCACCCTCCGCTTTAAACCCCTCCACCGGTTGCCCGAGTAACTTCACCCACCAACAGAGCCCCAATCCACCCCTTCCCCCTTTCCCGCCGTTTAAACGCCCTGCTTTGCCGTACACCCGGAAAGCCCTAGCAGCCTCCTTCGGTTTTCCGGGTTTTGGGGAGCAAAGGGAAAAAATTTAAAAACCCCAAAACCCCCCCAAAACCAAAAGCCTAAAAGTCGGCTTTGGCCAGGCTTTTGGCCTTGGGAAATTTTCCCCTTTTCCTTTTCTGGGGACAAAGAGGGTTTTTCCGCCACGTCAGGGCCCCCTGCCTGCCCCCAATCCCCAGATCCCGAGCAGGCATTTCTTTCCCAAAAAAACCCGGTCCCTGCCCTTGGCCAGCCCACGTGTATCAAAAAATTTTAAAGCGCGTTGTCTGTTTCTGTGCCCGGGAAAAAGCCCAAATTCTCCCCACCGACACAGGGGACTAGAAAAGCAGGAAAGGGCCCGCTATATCTTCTGTGAAAAACCCTCACGGGGAGCGGGTGGATGTCTCGGGTTTTGGTACGGGGGCTCTCAGGGGGGAGCCCCAAAAGGGGTTGGGGGGGGCCGTTTTTCCCCCCCCCCCCCCCCCCCCCCCCCCCCCCCCCAGGGGTCCCAAGGGCCTTTCCCCAAAGGTCCCCCTGGGGGGCTTTCCACGTGCCCACGGGAAACCCGGGGGCCGTGTTTAAAATTTTAATCTGTCTTGGGGGGCCCGTCCACACACGGGTTTCGGGAGCTGGGGGAACGGCTCTCCGCAATGAGACCGAGTGCGGGGTTTTGGGTGACAAGACCCTTGGGGCCAGGGAAGGTGGTGTGAGATAACGGGCAAAATTCTGGGGGCCCGGGCCCTTTTAAAAATTCATTTAGGCGGGGTGGGAAACACCCCTTTGGGCCCGGGCACATGTCATGAACCTTGTCGCCCCAGAAATTTCCTAAAGGTCCCCGGGTCTAGATCCCTGCTGGGGAAAGGGGAACCAAAGGTCTGATTTCGCATTTTCCGCCTTTCGGCACCCCCTGCTTCATCCCCCCCTGGCTGCGTTGCACCCTTTTCAGTTTGGGGCCTCCCCGAAACCGTCTCATTGTTGACGTGGCAAAAACGCGGGAAATTCCCCCCCTCCAAAAGCTCCAGGGGTTTGTGGCGGGCACCCGTTTTTGCCTTTTAGCATTTTACGAAGTGCCCAACTGGCCTGAAAAGGCGCGGTCCCGGACCTGGCGGGGGGGTTGGGAGCCCCCGGCCGGGGGGTGGAGGAAGGTGAAAGAGCCGGGCCCATTTTGGGCCAGTTTTAAGAAGCCCCCAAAAAAGGGTCAGTGCGGCCCAAGGGCCCTTGCAGCATGAGCATTTGTGGTGATCTTAGTTTTTGAAACGTTTCGTTGGAAAAAATCTTAAAAAAAAAGGGTTCACGCCACGGACGGGGGAAAGGAAAACGGACCCCGTTCGGGAACAGGGGAACCCTTTCTCCGTGGGAATCCCCAGGCCCGACAGTTTCTAAATTTTATGGGTCCCCTTTTTGGCATTTTTTTGGGGGTCCGGGGGCTAGTGCAAGGCAGCACATCAGCTCCCCGGGGTGCATCATCTCAGGCAATTAAAGGGCTGTGTTTGAAGCTGTGTCGGGGGAAGGAAGCGGAGGGGGAGAGGGGGGGTATTCCTAGACATCGACTTTACCAAAAGGGGTTCCCTGTTTTGGAAAGAAGGTTGGAAAGCGAATTTGGGAGGCGGGGGGGGAAGTTGGGAAGATCAGTTTGCAAAAGGGGCCCCCTCAAACCCAGGGGGTCTTGGGAAATCAAGGCTCCCATCCCCTTCACATGAGTGTTTGGTGCCCCATTTCCCAAAACATGATCCTCGCTTTAAAGGGCCCAAATCAAATTTTGAAAAACCCAGTTACGGGGTGGCCCCCTCCTGGATCCCCGGTCCCAAAAAAAAAACTCATCCATTTTCCCTTTTCCCCCCCAAAACCCAAATAAAAGAGTAAAATGCAGGAAATGGAGCCCCCTTTGTATTGATCAACGGGAGGGAGAACTCTTTTTCTTTCGGGTTTTTCCTTTCCTAAAAATTTTCAGGGTTTGGAAACAACATCAGCGATTTGACGCATTTGGTGGCAATTTTAACCGTAGCGGCACCCGAAAAGCAGCAGGAAAGGGGGCAGAAGGCCTAAGGGATCAAAACCCCAGGCAATCTTATTTACCACCTCAAAAATGCATGCAATGCAGGGCAAACATCCCAACACACAGAGCCCCAGTTAAGTTTCATGGTGCACGACTATTTTGGTTTAAAACACCAGATTTTTTTTGTATGTGTTCGGCCCCCAATAGATTTCGGGGTACCCAAAAAAGGGACGAAGGGGCCCCGAGTTTCGCTCGCCACGCCCATAAAAGGTTTTTTCCCTTTTCCGGGCACCCAGCGTCATATCTGGGGCGGAACCTTTCAGCACAGCTGGAGGAGTCATTACAACAAACCTTTCCGGTTTTTCCCACGGGATGGGTTTTGGGATTTTTTGGATTTTTCATAAAGGGATGAACCAAGGGCATGGATCTTTTTTTTGATTTTGTGGCCCCAATTCCCGAGGGTCCCCGATTAGTTGCCGGGTCTTTTTCCCACATTTCCTCTTCAAAAAAAATGGTCCTTTTGGAAAAATTTTTTTTTAAAAGGGATAATTTCTTACGGGGAAAAAAAAAAAAATTTTTATTCTTTTTTTCCCAAAAAGTTCATTTTTGCTGGTTTTGCTGAGGGGGAAACTTTTAAAAAGAAAAGAAAGGTTTCATGCCCCAACCCCGTATTTCCTTTTAAACCTCACTTTATCCTTAGAATTTGTCGCATTGTAAAGGTTTTGGGGGCCCATTGCTGTGAGTTACAGCTATAATTATGGTCCTTTTGGAAAAACAAAAAAAGGGGGCTTCAAAGGGGGGCATTTCCCCATCACTTTTTTTAATAGGGGGTTAAAGAATTCATTTTTTTTTTTTTTGGGGTCTGTTGCTGGAGTACAGCTAAAATTTAAGGTTCCTTTTGGGAAATTTTAAATGTGGCTTCTAAGGGGCTTTTTCCCCTAAACCAATTTTTAAACGGGTGGCTGGGGAATTTCATTTTTGTATTTTTTGGGGTCATTTTGCTTGTTAGATACAGCAATAATAAATGGCCCTTTTGGGGAACAGAAATGTGGCTTTAAGTGGCATTTCTCCCCTCACAATTTTTTAACATGGTTTTGAGAAGTCCCCTTTTAAAATTTTTTTGGGCCCATGCTGCTTTGAAATGCAGCAAACTTTGGGCCCCTATTCTAAAAAAATTTGTTTCAAACAGACATTTGTTTTTTTCCCAACCAAATTGTAAAAAGGGGCCCTCAAGGGTCATTTTTTTGAATTTTTGGGGAAATTTTTGTTTGTAAAGCAGTTTTTAATTTACGGGGGGCCCCTTTATTATAAAAAAAAAGTTGTTTCTAACGGGAACATTTGTTCTTTCACAATTGCCCAAAGGGGCTAAAGGGCCCTTTGCTTTGAATTTTTGGGGGAAATTTTGCTGTGACTTTTGCAGTTATACTAAGGGTCCTAAAAATAAAATTTTTTTTTTTCCCAAACAGCCCTTTGGGTTCTTCAAAATTGTAAAAAGTGGTTCATTGGATCTTTTTTTTAAATTTTTTGGGGGGCTTTTTGCTGTGAATGCAGCTAGATTTAAGGCCCTTATTGTAAAAAATTTTTTTTTTTTAAAACAAACCCTTTTTGTTTTTTCCAAAATTTGTAAAGGAGTGGCCAAGGGTGAGGGTGCTGTCAGAAAACGGGAATTTGGTGGGAAACAGGGTTTAAGGACCCCTATTGCAAAATGACTTTTTTTTCAAGATCTTTAAAAATAGCTAGAAAAAACCTTAAAAAGGGAGAAAAACCTTTAAAAACAATTAAAAAAGAGAAAAAAAGACATGGGGGGGGTTTCCATCCTTTTTTAAAAAAATTTTTTTTTCTTAGAATTAAACTACTAAAAAACTTGCATGTACAAAATAGCGGGTTTAAAAAATTTTCCCTGAATTGTACCCAAGGGGGGGTACAGGAAGACTTGACCAGATGTTTGGGTTTTTTAGAAAGGGCATGGGGGTATGGAGCCGGGCAGAGAAAAAAGAACAGGAAGGGGGAAAATTTTCCCCCAAACACATTGAGTAAAATGAGAAAAAGAATGCCAAGAAAAAGGGGGACCGGGTGGAAAAAGGAGCGTTAACCACAGTATTTCCAAAATGAAACTCAATTGGGCCGCACACTTCTAAGGGGCAAGCGCTACCCATGCGGACTGTGTACTGGGAAGGCTGGAGGTCTTACCTCACACTTTTCCGCTTCCCCACTCTGCTTTCACCCGACTGTTTTCGTTGCCCCGGTCATAAAGGGGATTTTTACTTGTTTAATCAGATGGGCAGACGCCACCTTTGGGCCCCTCCCGCACCCACCGTAACTATGGCCCTGGCAGCTGAAACCTTTTGTTTTTAATAGATGACAGAAAAGCTAGCCTGGGGCTCTCCCCCCCACCCACTGTAAGTTTTGGGGCCCCGGCAGCCCGGGACCTCCCTGTTAACAGATGGCTGCGGCAGCAATGCTCTCTCCGTTAGGGGCAATCAGGAATTCCCAAAATTTTTTTTAAAAAATCAGATTTTGAAAAAAGGGGATTTCCCGTGAGGTTAAAATAGTGTCAAAAAGGGCCCCGGGTGGACACAAATTGCAAAAAATTTGAGGGGTTAAAAATTTTCCCGGGGCCCGGGGACTATGGGGTCACATCATTTTTATCTCCAGGGGGAAATCCCGTCCCCAATAAATTTAAAAGGATTTTGGGGGAAAAATGAAAAACCTTTTAATTGAAATTTGGGGGAAAAATCACTCTCAGAAGCCAGGAGGGCAAAAAGTCTTCCCCAACAAAAAAGTGTTTTGGGGGTGTTTTGGAAATTTGTATTTCTTATGGGGGGTTGGGGGTTACGAATTAACACATCTACACGGGGGTTAAAAAAAACCTTTTAAAAAACTGCAGGGAGGGGGTGTAAGTTTTATGTTATCCCCCACGTGGGAAAAAAAACAAAATGGGTAATTTAAATTTTAAAAATTTAAAAAAAATTTCCCCAAATAAATTCTGGTTTAAAAAAATGTAAATTACCAAAAAAAAATTTCTTTTAAAAGACAGTCACTGTACAAAAAAGCATAGTGCCACTTTGGGGGATCTGTGGGGGCAAAGGTTCAGGGTCATTCTGCGGTACAGGGAAAGGGTATAGTCAATGTCCAGTGAAACTAAAAAAAGGGGGTTCAAAGGGGCTCCTTTTCCCAGGACTTTTTTTAAACTTTGGGGCAGACGGGGTTTTAAAGGTCTTCTGCGGTACAGGGCAGGTATAGTCCCATTTTTTGTCCCGTGAAACTAAAAAAGGTGGTTGAAAGGGCTCCTTTTTTTTGGCAATTTTTAATGTGGGGGGTCAGCAGGTTTGGGGGTCATTTCTGTGGGCCCCAGGCGGTAAAAGTCAATGTCAAATGAAACTAAAAAAAGGTGGGGTTTAAAGACTCCTATTTCCCGGGACTTTTTTAAAACTGTGGGTCCGACCCGGGTTTTTTGGTCCCTTCTGTGGGGGACAGGACAGATTTAGTCAAAAAGGGCCAGTTCAAATTTAAAAAGGTGTTTAAAGACTCCCTTTTTGGGCCCTTTTTTAAAACTGGGGGGCATGAAGGGTTTTGGGTCATGCTTGGGGACCCAGGACAGGTATAGTCAATGTCCAGTTTAACTAAAAAGGTGGGTTTAAAGACTTTTTTTTTTCCGGCAAATTTTAATCTGTTTGGGGCAGGGCAGGGTTTAAAAGGTTTATACTGTGGGGAAAAGAAACAGGTATTGTCAAAGTTTTCCCGTTCAACTAAAATGGTGGTTGAAAGGGCTTTCCCTTTCCCCGCAAATTTTTTTAAATTTTGGGGCAGACAGGGGTTTAAAAAAGGGGCAAACTGCGGGACAAAGGGCAGATATAAATTAATGTCCCGTTCAAAATAAAATTTTGGTTGAAAGATCCCTTTTCCCCGGCCCTTTTTTTAAATTTGGGGGGCAGGGCAGGTTTAAGGTTTATACTTTCGGGCCAGGGCAGGTATAAGTCAATTTCCCGTTCAACTAAAATGGTGGTTCAAAGACTTCCCTTTTTTTTGGGACTTTTTAAAACTGGGGGGTAAAAACAGGTTTTTTAAGGTATAATGTGGTACAGAAAAAGGGATAGTCAATGTCCAAGTTCAAAATAAAAAAAGGTGGTTGAAAGGGCTTTCCCTTTTCCCCGCACTTTTTTAATTTTGTGGGGAAAACTTTTTTAAGGTCATTACTGCGGGGACCGGACAGTTATAGTTAATTTTCCAGTTCAACTAAAATGGGGGTTGAAAGAAATCCTTTTTCCCCGGGGACTTTTTAACTGGGGTCATGCAGGTTTTGGGGCTCATGCTGCGTTCCAGGACAGGGGGTATTCAATGTCCATTTTAAGTAAAAATTTATGGTTCAAATCATACTTTCCTTCCCGGGACTTTTTAATTTGTGGGGCTTCAGGGTTTTTAAGGGTCATTTGGGGGTTGGCAAGACAGGGGTAGTGAATGGGGCTGTGAGTTTTTTTCATGGCTTTTTTAACCTGTGTTTTGTTGCCTAAGATTGGGAGCCCCGGGGATCCATTTGGGCTGTTTTTGGGTTTTAATTCCCGCTTCTCCAGGGCCCCGTTTGGGTTTTAAGAATGAAGGTGTTGTTTTTCCCCTCCCTAAAACTTTAAAAGGTCATCGGCGATAATCTAATTTTCGGAAAAATCGGATATCTTATTTATAATTGCCGATATCGCTACGACCCCCAGACGATAGTCAAGTAATCTCCCATCACTATTACCATGCGAAACAAATCCAAAAAAACGCAGGCAAACCCGAAATGGATAAAAACAGGAAAAATTTTGTGGGCTAAATAGGTAGGAAGGGACAAATTTACAGGACAGTTCCTGCTGTTTGTAAAACTGCCACAGAAAGTTGTCATGTTTTATTTACTATAATAGTTTAAAAGGGACTTGGGTTTTTTACTACCCCGAGGATTTGTATCAAGTAATGGTAACTAGACCGCTGGAGTTGGGTTGTTGATTCATGTATTTATTCAATTGGCATATGTGAAAATGTGGAGGATTTTTTCCCTAAAAAAAGCAAAATTATGTTCTATGAAGGTCTTGTCTTCCTCTGGATTAACACTGCAGGATGATAAACTGATCTGGATGAACTTTTATCTTTTTTAGCCTTACAAACCATATTCCAGGATATTTGTATAAGTTGAAAATAGACCTGCTATTAATACTTATCAGCACTTATGTGCTATATTAAATTGCTGCACTGGACCTCTGTAGAAGCAGAAGGATCAGTAATATGTTAAGATATCCTAATAAGGAAAGAACAAAAGGCAATTTTAATGTAGGACATTAAATTTTTTCTATTCTCGTTATTGGAATGTAATTTCATGCTGCTTACTTGATGCTATATAATTGACAGTCATTTTTATGCCATACTTTAGGATAATTAACTTTACTAGTATCATTTTTAGGTTTTATCTTCCATGAGCAAAGCCAGAAATTGATTCTAACTTTGTTATCCCAAAGGATTAGATTAATAACAGCATATTTCTTAATTTTGTTCTTATGACCTAAGAACAACTGCAAACTCTTTCACTACTGCAATTTCTAATACAAATATAAAGGATAAGATTGTAGAATAGAAAACATATGTTAAATAGATTGAGAAAAAAGTAGATGGAAATTTAGCTGTACTGATTTTCTTGCTAATTTTGAGAATTTTTCATTAAACAAGACATTGTTACAATGAAAATCAAGCAGGGGTAGATGAGGAAATAGATTTCTCACCAAGATAAAGTTCTAAAATATTTGCCACTACTGTTGATGGATGTCTGTCTTTAGCTTGGTGCCCTAGGACCCAATATATACTGTGTTAGTATCTCCACAGCATGATATCTACTTGTTTAACTCCTTCTTTAACTTCTTGTTTAACTCCTTAACAACCGCCCACCATCTTTTGTAGGTGGGCTGTACAGGTCTTTCTTCTGCAACGTCGCCAAAGATGTCGCTGCAAACAGAGAGATTTTGCGGCTCCCAGCACTACAACTGTGCTAGCAACAGAGCTGTAGCTACCAGTTCAATTCCTAGAGCAGTCCCAAGGCTGTCTGTATAGGAAGCCTGCAGTTAAGGCACACTGGGGCAGATTTAGCAAGGCAGTTGAGCCAATTTGCGCCAAAATCAAGCTTTTCGCCACATTTACTATGTGTTTTAGAAAGTTTCAGGCGCCTCTGCGCCTCACCTGACAAAGGGTGTGTGGCTTAGTTAAAAGGGTGTGGCTCCACATAAAGGGGGCGTGGCTTAAATGTGACAAAAATGCACCAGAATCTGCGACCAAATTCTGGAGTACAAGTAAGCCAACTTAAAAATGGTACAAACTTAGACTAGAAAGTTCTAACCTGCGCCAGATTTATCAACACTATGAAAATGTGACACATAATAAGACTGTCTAGTCTAACTTTACACTGTCTAAAAGTAAGACACTATTAATAAATCTGCCCCACTGTATGCTACCATGACTTCTGCCTCTGTCAGTATGACTCCGATTATATGACTTATATATCAAATATGCTTATACATTATTAAGAGTAAAAACAAAAGTGTTAAATAGTTATCCCTTAATGGGATTAAAAAACAGTATAAAAAAACTCAAAAAAGTGTACAAAAATAAAAAAAATACAATAAAAATAAATATTTAAAATTGTGCATACATTACAAAAAAAACTACACGTATAAGGCATCTCCACGACCATAATAAACTGTAGAATTCATCTAACATGTTATTTAGTGTGAAATGTGAAATGGTGTAAAAAATAATAAAAAAAAAACATTAATTTATTTGTAAACTTAAACTATGCCCCCCCAAAATACAAACTGCTACCTATAAAAAAACTCATCCCTACAACTGCGTCACTTAAAAGATAAAAAAGTTAAGACACATGTTGAAACAAGGAGGCAAAAACTACAACATCGGTCATTTAGTACTTTTCAGGTTTGGGGCTTAAGAGGTTAATGTTGGAATCCCTCATTACAATACAAAGTTTTAGATTCAAAACCAGTCTATTATAGAAAGGAAGTAGTTTTTGATCATCAGTTCTTCAGAGTGACTAAGCGGAGCGCAAACACAGTTGATAATTCTAACTCTGCCAAAAAAAAACTAAAACAACAGTGCTTACCCAATACATCTCTCTAAATACAGCTCTAAGAACAATCGTTGTTCTAAAATTTACATTCTATCGCTGTAGTCTAGGCTTCTTTGTCATCTTGAGTCTGTCCTATTTAACTTCTTATCCTCGTATAACTTACTTAAAAAAAAATAAATAATAATTAAAAAAAAAAAAATCTATATATATTATATATTTATATATATATATAATATATAGTATAAATATATATAATATACACTCACGGCCACTTTATTAGGTTACACATGTCCACACTGCTCGTTAACACTTAATTCTAAATCAGCCAATCACATGGCGGCTGCTCAGTGCATTTAGGCATGTTAGACATGTCAAGACATTCTCCTTGCAGTTCAAACCGAGCATCAGTATGGGGAAGAAAGGTGAATTTGAGTGCTTTGAACGTGCTTGGCATGGTTGTGGTGCCAGAAGGGTGGTCTGAGTATTTCAGGAAACTGCTGATCTCCTGGGATTTTCACGCACAACCATCTCTGGGTGTCCAGAGAATGGTCCGAAATGAAAAAAAACATCAGTGAGTGGCAGTCCTGTGGGCGGAAATGCCTTGTTGATGCCAGAGGTCAAAGGAGGGAATGGGCAGCCTGGTTCGAGCTGATAGAAAGGCAACAGTGACTCAAATTGCCACCCGTTACAACCCTAGGTAGGCAGACAGAGCATTTACTGATGCACAGTACGGAGAAATTGAGGCAGTTGGGCTACAGCAGCAGAATGACCACACCGGGTGCCAATCCTTTCAAGTAAGAACAGGAAACTGAGGGCTCCAATTTGGCCCCAAGCTAATAGAAATTGGACAGTAGAGATTGGTAATAATGTTGCATGGTATGATGAGTATCGCTTTCTGCTGCCGGGACATTCGGACTGGTAGGGTCAGAATTGGCGTCACCAACATGAAAAGCATGGATCCAATCTGCATTGTAATCAACGGTTCAGGCTGGTGGTGGTGGTGTCATGGTGTGGGGAATATTTTTCTTGGCACTCTTTGGCGACCTTCCGGTACCAACTTGAGCTTCGTGCAACTCCTTGTGGAAATCTCTGCCACGGAAGAATTGAAGCCAGTCTGAAGGCAAAAGGGGGTACAAACCCCGTTTCTTGCATGGTATGTACCTATAAAAGTAGACGGTGAGTGTATTTATATATATATTTATATAGCTCTTTCTATTATATATATTTATATATATATATATATATATAATATATTTATATATATATATATATATATATACCATTTTAGATCAGTATAGAATCTAAGGCATTGTTTAAGTGTGTTCATCTTCATGTCATTCCATGCAAAGGACAACATTTTTGTTAACACCTCTTTTCATTTCAAGGAATTTTATACTTAAAAGTAACCTGTCATATTAAACAAGAACCATGATCTGCCAGCATGTTAGGGCATTTCCCCACGTCATGGGTTTTCACCCGGTTTTTCAGATGGCTTTCGGTTTTGAAAACCGTCTGTAAACCAGGTGACAACTTTTAATATGGACCACTATAGAAAACCCGCGCAGCGGTCCCCACCACACGGGTTTTTCGCCAGGCGGTTCTTCAGACCTCCACGGCGGTTCCGACAATCATTTCACATGTTCATTCTTCCCACCCGGTTTTCGGGCGGAACTTATGAACATGTTTATGCGAAGGGGAGGGCTTTTTATACACCCAACCGATGAGAGGAAAAGGCCATTCCAAGGGGGCCGTGTGCATGGCCGCAAAACAGTGCAAGTACCATTCAGGATTTCCGACTGGTATTTGCACTGTGCCGTGTGAATGGCCCCTTATAGTTCAGGAGAAGTAGAGTAGAACGATATATTTTGTGGTAAAAGATTCAGTTTAATTTCTATTTCATTTATTTAAATCTCTGCTCATACTGAGCTTAAGAGTTCCCTGGGAGGCCTTCTCAGTGATTGACAGTTACCTCATTCATACAGGGAAGGCTGTCAATCACTAAGTAGGACCACCCACCAGACTCTCCAGCCATAGAAATAGCAGGGAAGTTAAATATAATGTACTAAATCTTTTCAAAAATATCTATAAATTAATCTGATCAGC
Organism: Phyllomedusa bahiana; assembly: GCA_025379985.1. NCBI lineage: Eukaryota > Metazoa > Chordata > Amphibia > Anura > Hylidae > Phyllomedusa > Phyllomedusa bahiana. Next base: position 8,423 of record JAODAL010062179.1, on the reverse strand, counting down.
TCCTCCTGTTCTATAACATGATGTTGGTATATTAAATAGTATATTAAACAGTGTTTCCATGGTGATAGATTCTCATTAGGGCGTCCAGTGGTCTTTAGTAACAGAATAAATGGTGCTCACCCATCCTTTCCTTGCAATTGAATTGAGGCTTGTTTGTAATCGTCTGTAACTGCTTGTTTCGACGTGATGGGAATGCTGTTGGTCCTCAGCAAAGTAGTATTTAAAAATCCTGCACCATTTACTTGTTTGAAATGCAAAAGAAAATGTTATTCCATATTAATAATTGGTAACAACAAAGTGATAATCAGCGCTGACTATCACTTTGCTATTACAAATTTTCAATATGGAATAAGGTTTTCTATTGATTATAACACACCATAACCCACACAACTCCATATACAAGTAAACGGCGAAGGATTTTTCTATTTATTTTCATTCCCGGTTGTCTTTAGTTACCCTGTATTTTGCAATGTTTATGGGTTATTTTGGTAAGCAGAATGGCATACTCTAACATGGCAGAAGATATGGTGGCTTCTTACAGGACCTGTTTAGGTGAATTTACACATGGCATATCTACTGTGTTTTCTACTATGTTTCTACTATGTTAGTAAACTTAAAGGGGCTATCTCATTACAGGTTTTCAGCCCAGCTCAGTGCTTCTGTCTGCCTCTTCTTATCCCCCCTCTCTGCGCCTAGTTTCGTCATCACTCCTGCCTCACTAGTCCGCTCCCGAGGGCTCAGTCAGTCACACTTAGTATTAACAGTGATATCAACTCTAGTCTACACAAATAACATTAATTAAGTTTGTTTAGATACGTTTTCTGCCCCATCCCTCTCTGGCTCAAAGTTTTAACTCATCTACTAACTACAGTAGATGAAACAGGAATGGTTGTAAACTTCATAGTACCAGTCCGTTAGATTGAAATCTGTAGCAAACAAACTAGCAGAATAGAAGCAGCCCTAATGGGGAGGGCTCTCCTCCGGCTGCAGTCCTGTCTATCCAGCAGAGGATTATCAGTAATAGCGGGTGCTCCCTGCTCCAGGGTTAAGCCACTGTGTGCCTGCTTTCTCCACAGACACATTGCAGGCACAGTGATACAATTTCTATCCAGTCTGCAACTAACACACTATTCACTGTGACTGCTATGTGTCACATTACTATTCAGTACTGGTCATCTCACCTGATTATTCTGTGCCTTTCGAGTATATTGCTATGCGATCTCCGTCCTGCCCTCTCCACACATTCACTGTGCCTGCTATGTGTCACTTACTATTCCCGTACTGTCCTCTCCACAGATTCACTGTGCCTTCGATGTTACGCTATGCGGTCTCCGTCCTGCCCTCTCCACACATTCACTGTGCCTGCGATGTTACACTATGCTGTCCCCATCCTGCCCTCTCCACACATTCAATGATGCCTTTCGATGTGACACACTATGTCTGTCCCGTCTGCCCTCTCACACATTCACTGGGCTGCGATTGCTACACTATGCTGTGCCCGTCCTGTCCTCTTCCACCACGGTCTAATGTGCCTGACGATGTTGCAATAATGCTGTCCCCGTCCTGCCCTCTCCACACATTCACTTGTGCCTGCGATGTTTCACTATGCGGTCCCCGTCCACGCAGCACACTCTCACACAGTCACTGTGCCTGCGATGTTACACTATGATATCCCGTCTGCCCTCTCCACACATTCACAGTGCCTGCGATGTTACATCTATGCTGTCCCGTCATGCCTCTTCTCCACGAGTCACTGTGACTGCGTGTTACACTATGCCTGTGCCCTTCCTGCCCTCACCACACATTCCCACTGTCGTGCGATGTTACACTATGCTGTCCAGTCCTGCCCTCTTATACATTCACTGTGCTGCGATGTTAAACTATGCTGTACACCTAGTCCTGCACCCTATCCACACATTCACTTGCTGCGATGTTACACTATGTGTCCCCGTTCTGCCTCTCCACACAGTCACTGTGCCTGCGATGTTTACCACTATGTGTGCCCTTCCTGCCTCTCCACACAATTCACTGTGCGTGCGATGTTACACTATGCTCTCCCGTCCTGCATCTCCAACGGTCACTGTGCCTGCGATGTTACACTATGCTGTCCCAGTCCTGCCCTCAACACATATTCACTGTGCCTGCGATGTTACTCTATGCTGTCCCCGTCCCTGACACCTCTCCAACACATTCACTGTGCATGCGTTGTTACACTTGCAGTCCCACTCCCTTGCCCTCTCCCACACAGTCACTGTGCTGCGATGTTACTCCTATGCTGAGCTCTTCCTGCTCTCACACTTTCATGTGCTGTGATGTTACACTATGCTGTCCCGTCACTGTCCTTCCACACATTCACATGTGCCTGCGATGATACACTATGCTGTCAACCGTCCTGCTCCCTTCCACACATTCACTGTGCCTGCGATGTTACATCTATGCTTGTCCAGTCTGCCCTATCCACACATTCTCACTGTGCCTGCGAGGTTTCACTATGCTGAGCCACTTCTGCCCTCTCCACTACATTCACTGTTGCCTGTGATGTTACACTATGCTGTCCCCGTCCTGTACTTATCCACACATTCACTGTGCCTGCGATGCTACACTTTATGCTGTCCCGTCCTTGCTCCCTCTCCACAAATTCACTGTGCCTGTGATGTTACTCAATGCTGTCCTGTCTGCTCTCCACACATTCACTGTGCTGCGTTGCTTTACTCTAATATGCATTCGTCCCGTACCTTGCACTCTCCACTATTCACTGTGCCTGCTGATTGTTACAAATTTGCTGTCCCTGTCCTGCCATCTCAACACATTCCACTGTGCCTGCGATGTATACACTATGCTGTCCGTCCTGCCCTCATCAAAAACATTCACTGTGCCTTGCGTTGTTACACTATGCTGTCCCCGTCCTGCCCTCATCACACATTCACTGTGCTCTGCGATGCTTACACTATGCTGTACCGTCATGCCCTCTAATCCACAGCACTGTGCCTGCATGAATGGTACACTATGCTGTGCCCTTCCTGCCTCTACCTACACATTCAGTCGTGCCTGCAATGTTTACACTATGCTTGTCCCCATCCTGCCCTCTCCACACATTTTTTTTTCAACTGTGCCTGGCTGTTACCACTATGCTGTCCCCGTCCTGCTCTCTCTACACATTCAACTGTGCTGCAATGTTACACTTATTGCTGTGCCTTTCTTGCCACTCTCCAAAACATTCACTGTGCCTGCGATGTCTACATATGCTGTCCCGTCCTGCCCTCTCCCACATTCACTGTTGCCGAATGTTACCGATTGCGTCCCCATCTGGATCATCTCCAACAATCAACTGTGCCTGCAATTGTTTTACTCTATGCTGTCCCCATCCTGACCTCTCCACACATTCACTGTGCTGCGATGTTACACTATGCTGTTCCGTCCTGCCCTCTCTACACATTCACTGTGCCTGCGATGTTACACTATGCTGTGCCCCACTTCCTGCCCCTCTCCAAACATTCATGTGCGACTGCACGATGTTACACTATGCGGTCCAGTCCTGCCCTTCTCCACCACATTCACTGGGCCTGTGATGTTACACAATGCTGTCCCTGTCCGCCATCTCCAAACATTCACTGTGCCTGATTGATGTTACACATTGCTGTCCCTGTCCTGCCTCTCCACACACATTCCACTGTGCCTGCAATGTTACACTATGCTGTCCCGTCCTGCCCTCTCCAACAACTTCACTGTGCCTGTGATTGTTACACAATGTGTACCTGTCCTGCCGACTCTCAAACATTTACGTGGCCTGCAATGTTACACTATGCGTGTCCATGTCTGCCCTCTCTACACATTTCATGTGCCTGCTCGATGTTACACTATGCTGTTTCCCGTCATGCCCTCTCCACCACATTACTGTGCCTGCGATGGTTACCTTATGCTGTCCCTTCTGCCCTTCCCACATGCACTGTGGACTCAACTGCATGTTAAATTGACTGTTCACCATCCTGCCGACTACTCTCCACACATTCACTGTGCCTGCAATGTTACACTATGCTGTCTCTGTCCTCCGTTCAGGAGGCAGGACGGGGACAGCATAGTGAATCACTGTCTGTGATGTATCTGTGGAGCTTTGTTTGTTTGGTTTGGTCCCGACCTGGCATTGGATGTTATGCAGAGATACAGCAGTTCTCATGAGAAGAAGGGCAGGCGCAGTGACAGTAGAAACATGAGGAGCAGATGGAGCCATATTAAAACAGGATATCAGAAATTGGTAGGAGAAAATTTTAATTGACACTATATTGATACTTGCTCTTTTTTTAAGGTTTTAATCTGAAGGCAAACCTTGTAAGTGGAGAAAACCCCTTTAATGGTTTCGAGTAACATCAACTGGTAATATGTTTTATGAGCTCAGCAACATGATACAGATTTTTTCTGAAAGGAAATAAGCCTGCAGTATGGATTTTACATTTCTGAGCATGTCAATTTCTGTACACACTTGTTATTGATTTTTACAATGAGTTTTTGGTAAAGAGCATAAAAAATCCTCAATGAAATCTATGAAAATCTGGGGCCTTGTGTATGAAAACTGCCTAAGACTTTCTTTGTTGCCCATAGCAACCAATCAGAGCTCCCCTTTCATTTCATATAGTGCTCTGAATGAAAGGGGAACTGTGATTGGTTGTTATGGGCAACAAAGAAAGTCTTAGGCAGTTTTCATACATGTTCCCCTTTAGTGTCTTAGATTTTGCTGCAGTACTACAGAAAAATTCAAAGGTGCAGATGATCAAATGTAATGATCAAAATGTTGGCCGGTAAGGGAATCACTAGCATGGGACTGGCAGGGGTCGCTAAGGTATATACTACATTTTAAATTTTTTTTTATTTTTAGACGTTGAGTTGTATAAATCCACAGAGGCAAATCCACAGCAACATCCACTTTCTGTGAATTTGCTGAAGGAATTTTCCTGCATCAAATCTTTTGCATGTGATCTTAGGGTTCTGTTCAAAATGTATCTATTAAAAATAGATTTTTCTATTAGGGAAACCTTAACAGAGTTTTAACCAGAACCTTAGTTATTCCTTCCTACGTTGGGCAGGAAACAAGAAACATAAAAGAACAAACACCTCTCACCTCGGTGGTCCGGAGCATTAAGCGGGGGAATTTCTAGTGGCTTTTTTGGGGTCCCTTATCAAGTCAAACTTTTCCAACCACTTTTTGATAAAAGCTCCGCAGACCACATCCCCCACATACATGATTTGTCCATCCTAGGGAGGATGGGATATTTCAATAAATCAATGCAACATGTCACATATCCAACATTTTTTAGAAAAGTGCATGACCAAGACTTCAAAGTACTACACTGGCATCTAATTTCCAAGACTTATAATCAATTCTGTGGGACCACCTCAATCATTGTGTTTGCTCTATGGATTCTTCCCCATGCACCCTTCGGCAGCTTTGAGGGGCACTGCAGTCAGCCTAGCTCCAGTTACCTGTGACAACCTTATTGAGTTACTCTCAGACCGTCTAGCTGCTGCCCATGCTGCATATGGTGGTTACCTAGTGGAAATGAAATGACAAAATTTATGTGCGGGCTGGGACGGGGCCGGGGGGCCCGGGGGAATCCCCCGGTGGGGCCCCCCCGAGCCGGGGGGGCCCCGGGGCATGCCGTCGCCCCCGGGCCCGGCCGCGCATCCCCGGTCCCTGACGCCCGGGACCTCTCCCGAGCCCCCAAAGGGGCCGGCCCGGGTAGCCGAGCAATGTCCCTGCCTCCCGGGGCTGCGCGGTGCACGGACACACGCCACTAGCGCTGCGCCCGCGCTCCCCCGGCCGAAGACGCTGGGGCCTTCACCGCCAGGGCCCCCGGCCCCTACTGCGCTAGCGGCGCGGTGACGCACTTCACTGCCCGCCTATGCGGGGCGCCAGTACGGAGCCGGCGGCACTGGGACGCCGGGGAGCAGGAGCCCGAGCCGGGGTAAGTGGCTTTTTTTGTTGTTTTTTGTTTGTTTGTTTTTTAACTACGGGGGGGGTCCTGGCTACAAGGGGGGCTCTACTACGGGGGGCCCCTTTTACAAGGGGGGGCTCTGACTACGGGGGGGCTCTGCAAGGGGGGGCCCTTGCAAAAAAAGGGGGGCCTGACTACAGGGGTCCCGGCTACGGGGGGGGGGGCCTGACTACAGGGGTCCCTGGCTAGGGGGGGGGGGCTCTGACTACAGGGGTCCCTGGCTAAAAAGGGGGGGGGGGGGCTTGAACAGGGGGTCCCTGCTAAAAAGGGGGGGGGGCTCTGACTAAAAGGGGGCCCGGGCTACAAGAGGGGGGGGGCTCGACTAAGGGGGTCCCGGGCACAAGGGGGGCTAACTACGGGGGGTCCCGGCAAAGGGGGGGGCTCGACACAGGGGTCCCTGGCTAAAGGGGGGTCCCGACCACAGGGTTCCCGGGCTAAAAGGGGGGTCCTTACTACAGGGTCCCTCACAAGGGGGGGCCCTGACTACGGGGGGCCTTGCTAAAGGGGGGTCCCTGCACGGGGGGGCCCTGGCTACAAGGGGTCCCGGCTACAAGGGGGGGCTTGACTACGGGGGTCCCGGTTTAAAAGGGGTCCCTGGCTACAAGGGGGGCCCGACACGGGGGGCCCTTTTGGGCTACAAGGGGGCCCGGGCTAAAAGGGGGGCCGGGAAACAGGGGGTCCGGGCTACAAGGGGGGGCCTCTGACTACAGGGGGCCCTGCTAAAAGGGGGTCCCGGGCTACAACCCTTGGGGGGGCCCTGCTAAAAGGGGGCCCCCTTACAAGGGGGGCCTGACTACGGGGGGTCCCTGGCTTTACAAGGGGGTCCCGGGCTAAAAAGGGGGGCCCCTTGACTACGGGGGCCCTGACACAAGGGGGCCCTGACTAAAAAGGGGGCCCCGGCTACAAAGGGGGCCCCTTTCCCTAAAAGGGGGCCCTGCTACAAGGGGGGGATCCGGGCACCAAAAGGGGGGCCTGACTCCCTAAAAAAGGGGGGCCCCTACAAAGGGGGGGACCCTGACTTTCCAAAAGGGACCCCTTGTCCCTACAGGGGGGCCCTGACTAAAAAGGGGGCCCGGGCTACCAAATACTAAGGGGGCCCGACTACCTACACAGTAGCTAAAGGGGGGGCATGACTTCCCTGCACATACCCAAAGGAACCCCTAATGCCTGCCAAAAAACCTAAAGGAGGCCTTAACGCCTTTTTACACTCATGGAAGCCCCAACTGCCTTAACTCCCCTTTCAGCCTATATAAAGGGGACCCTACCACCTACAGCTTACCAAAAAGGGAAAACCACCCACCTACAACTGGGGGCCTTTCCTATTTTCCTACCTCCTAGGGTCTTTTCTACCAACCTGGTAAAAATAAAAGAAGGCAGCACCCATAGTTAAAATTTTTTTAGTTCTTTTTCCCCCCCCCCCCCCAACCCCTCAGGATACAGGGGCCCCTAAGTTATGGCTTTACCTGCTCTCCCACCCCTGGGGAACTTTTTTACAGAGGGGGGAAAATAGGGGTGCGGAAAAATTAGGGGTTCAAAATTTGTGTGTAATTTCTGCAGGGGTTTGTGGGCCGGGGCAATCAACATGGGGGGGGAACGGGGTTCAGAGGAAAAAGGAATAAAAGACTCAGAAGAAGAAAACGCTCCCCAGATAGGGCTCTCCGTGATACCTATTTTAGGGGTTATGTTACTTCTAAATTTGGCAGTCTGTATTCACTGTAATGTGATTACCTGACTGGTGTCTGACCCCATGTGGTCTCTATATGGGCAGTGTTTTGTTTTTGGTTAACCTAGCTGGTTTGGACCTCATATGGGGGTTTGTAGTTATATCGGGTCCAGTAAATGCCAGCGAACATGTTTACCCCATTGTCCCCTTATAGGAGTTAACTTTTACTTTTTCCCTTGCTGGTGTTATTTTTGAAAGGGGGGAGGTCGGACCAAAGGGAAAAAAGGAGGGGGTATTGTAATTTTTGGGTGGAGGGGGATATTGTATGCGGGGTGAGGGGGAAATTGTATTGGGTGGAGGGGATAAATTTTTATTTGGTGGGGGGGAAATGTAGGGGGTTTGGGGGGGGGGGGCATTTGTATTGGGTGGAGGGGGATATTGTAAAGTGGGTGGGGGAGATATTGTATGTGGGGGGGATATTGTATGTGGGTGGAGGGGCTATTGTATTTGGGGGGTGGGGGATTTGGGGGAGCACTTTTGCCCTGTTCTATGAATGTTTAAAAATCAAAAGGTTTTACCATGTACTACACAATACACTTTTGTTTGCACACTGTATTTTGTGGGGAAAAAAGGCCGATTAGTCCAGAGGCCGGAAATTTTTTAGTACATATGGTGGGCCCCCCCAAGACAACTCCCCGGGGCCCCCAACCCCCACCCACCTGATTTATGTACTCAAAAAGGTAGCCCAAAAATTTCCTATGAAAAACCCCTCC
>JAODAL010062178.1:0-19889 GCA_025379985.1 Phyllomedusa bahiana | reverse complement strand
TTTTGAAAAAATTTTCAAGCACAATTTAGGGATCTCATTGCTGATGTGCGAATTAACGCTGTTTTCTCTCAATTGTCTTATCCAATGAATAAGTGATGAGACTTTTTCAGAAATTACATAGCAGAAGCTGTTCTTGGACCATTAAAATCCATCAACCGCCCTGAAACTATGCCCTCTTAAGGGATATTGCTCAAATTGCCTTGAATTTCCACATCCAACCCGGGTGAAAATTTCTTTGGGTTAATTTTTTGAATATTTTGTAGCAAACTATCGCCTTTTAATCCTTCCCTTTATTTTGGGACAATGTCCACAAGTATCCCAATCCTCAACGCTTTTCAATGAAACTGCCAAAAAAGCAAGAGGAACCCAAATGAAATAGCTGGTGCAGCTTTTGGGGAATTTTGTGGATCCTTTACTCTGTTTTTACCCCTAGTGACCAAAAGTTTTTGGTTTTTTTCTAGAAGACAGTCTTGTAGAGCACTCCTGCGAAGCACTAATGTGATTGGAAAAAGAACAACGCCATCGCCGGCAAACAAACGCCACTATTGCCCCATACCAGGGACCAATTTCATTTGCATTAGTGAAATGATTTTGTAAACAAATTTACTCGCCCCCTACCATGAAAACGAGTCCATTTCAAAAGTCTTGTTGTAAAACATTCTAGCACAAATTGGGATTCATTGCTTTTTTTTCAAATTAAGCGCTTCTACACATTTCCCTTACACTACAAATACTTTGAGACTACTTCATAACAACTTAGAAAAAACTAGTCCCCCGGACCATTGGTCCATCATCTGCCCGAATGTGGGGTTCCCCTAGGGATTTTGCTCAAGTTCCCTTTTGTATTAAATTCCAACACCTGGAGAAATTTTTCCCTTGGTTATAGTTATCGTAATATCGGAGCAACCATTCTCTTAACTTTTGCCCTTATTTTGGACAATCAAAACATTTTAGCCAGATCCAATACAAAATTCAAAAAGAAAATCTCAAAGACAAAAAAAATACAAATGTAGAGTTTTAGCAGCTCTTGTGAGTTTCAAATGAAAAATTTTTTGTTTCCCCCTTTCCCTGTGGACTGCAAAATGGTTTTTTGTGAAAACAAAAGTCGAAATTAGAACAAGATGGCAGCCCCCACAGAATTCAGAAAAAAATGGCTGTCCCTTATACTAACAAAGATTTAACATAGCTGTAACACTGCTCAAATGTCACACAACCACAATGGAGCACTCTGAAGCCAGAAGCACTGAAATCATAAAGGAGCCCGCATTTTATCTGAGGGCTGCCATGACAGTTTTACTGTCAAGGATTGAGGATAGCCTAGGATTTAATCCATCCTTGCAGTCTGTTTTGACCGCATTGTCTCCCGCGGGTATACGGCAACTAAAAAGAGAGTCGAGTAGGTGTACCTGAAAGACAGTCTTGTGAGATGACATGCCAGCTGAAAGAGCACTAAAGTGATTGGAAAAATTAGAACAAGAACCTTTGCTGCTGCGCAAAGAAATGCAACTATTTGCCCCCATAATAGGGGAACCAGATCTTCAGTCATTAGTGGAAAAAATAAAATGGTATAAACTTATCTAGCTCTTGTGCCCTCACCATTGAAAATAAGAGTCCACTCAGAGGCATTGTTGTAAAAAGCTTTCAGGCAAAAATTTGGGAGACTGATTGCTGTTTGCAGAATTAACGCTACTTCAACTACAAATCCCTAACACAAACAAATAAGAGTCTTGAGAGTATTCCCATGAGAACAACTACACGAGAAGCACGTACCTTGACCATTGTTCCATATTCCCGCCAACATGTAGACTTATCTCAAATTATTTTACTCATGTTGCCTTGAATTTTCCACATTCAAACCCCTGTTCAATTTTTTTTTTGGTTATAGGGATCGAAATTTTTGTAGCAAACTCCTTGTGTCTTAACCCCCTGCCTTATATTAGACATATCTTATACATTGTTAATGCCCGATCCTAAAACTGCATTTCATTGAGAACCTTCAAAAAGCGAGAAAAATACAATTAGCAATAGCTACCATCATTCTTGAGGCATCATCATGTGGATTCCGGTACACCTGGTTGTCCCCTTCTTGTGGAATGCAAATGTATTTGCTGTGATAAATCAAAAGTTCTAAGTTTAAAAACAAGATACTGCCCACCTAAAGACTTCAAGAACAAAAATGGCTGCGCCTCTGAAACTACAATCGGATTTACATAGACCAGAACACTGCGCATGTCACAATGGAGCACTCTGCAGCGCAGAGGCAAATGACATCATAAAGAGCCTTTTCTTTCTCATGGGGGCTGCCATGACATGTTTTCTATAGAACAGTCAAGATTGAGCTTTAGATAGCAGTTAATCCATCTTGGCCGGGAGTTTGATCGCACTGTCTCCCCTGGGTAAAAGTGCACATAGAAAGGTGATGAGTGTGTCCTAAAAGACAGTCTTTTGAGAGATTAAAGCCTGCAGAAGAGCCGCTAAAGAATTGGAAAAAAGAGACAAGCCCACCATCGCAAGCAAACAAACACCACTATGTGGCCCCATACCACGGGACCAGATCTCCAGAGCATATAGAGAAACATGACTTGTGGAATAGACGCGAGTAGCTCTAACTCATTACCATGGAGAACAGAGTCCAGGTCAGAAGCCTTGTTGTAAAACTTTTCAAGTAAAAACACAACTTAGGGATCCTCATTGCTGATGTGCAGAATTAACGGCTGCTTCTGCTACAATTGTCTTAATCCATATAATTACGTGATTGAGACTATCATGAGCTTATCCATAGCAAGAAGCATGTTCTTGTACCATTAGAATCCATCAACCTGCCCGTGCACATATGCTCCTCTTTAAGGGATATTCCTCAAATGCCTTGATTTTCCACATTCGAACCCTGGTAAAAAATTTCTTGGGTATAGTTTATCTAATATTTTTGAGTAGCAAACTAGTATCGACCTTTTAATCCTTTCCTTATTTTGGAACAATGTCACACAATGTATGCCAGAAAAAAAAATCCTCATACAGCAATTCAATGAAACTGCTCAAAAAGCAAGAGGAACACAAATTGTAATAGCTTGGAGCATGCTCTTAGTGGGTGATTCGTGTGGATCTTTACTCTGTTGTTACCCTCTCGTGGAGACTGCAACAATGTATTTGTTTGTGTCTAGAAGACGTCCATTTTTTGAGATGCACTGCCTGCTGGATAGCACTTAAATGTGATTGGAAAAGAGACAAACGACCAATCGCCGGCAAACAAACGCCACTATGCCCCATACCAGGTGGACATAGTGAATGTTCAGTTGCATTTAGTGGAATAGTATTTTGTGAACAGATTTAGCTCTGCCTCCTACATGAAAAACTGAGTCCAGTCAAATAGTCTTGTTGGAAAACATTCTAGCACAAATTAGAAGAGTCTCATTGCTTGGTTTCAGAATTAAAACGCTGCTTTCTACTACATTTCCTTGACACAATCAAATACGTGTTGAGACTCATTTCATAGAGACAAACTTAGCAAAAACCTAGTTACCGCGAGACCATTGGTTCCCGATCAGTCTGCCCTGAATGTAGTTCCCTCATGGGATTTTGCTCAAGTTGCCTTGTATATTCCAATATACAACACCTGGAGGCAATTTTCTTTGGTATAAGTTATCCGTATATATCGGTAGCAAACCATTCTCTTAATCTTTTGCCCGTTATTTTGGGACCAATCTAAAACATTGTAATCCAGATCCTAATACAACCATTACAATAAGAAATCTCAAAGAGCAAGAAAAATTCCAAATTTGTAGTAGCTTTTACAGCTGTTGTGGATGATTCAAATGAATCTCATATGCCTGTTGTCGCCCTTCATGGTGAGACTGCAAAATGGGTTTGGATTTTGATGAAATCAAAAGTCTCGTCAATATGAAACAAGATGGCAGCCCCCACAAACTTCCAAGAACAAAATGGCTGGTCCCCTTATACACAAAGATTTTAACATAGATGTAACCACTGCACTTGTCACAATGGAGCACTCTGAAGCCAGAAGCACTGACATCATAAAGGAGCCGCTGTTTTTAATCTGAGGGCTGCCATGACAGATTGACTGTCAAGGATTGAGATTAAGAGCTTAGAGATTTAATCATCCTGTGCAGTCCTGTTGACCGCATTGTCTCCGCGGAGAATGACGGCACCTAAAAAAAGAGTGAGTAGGTGTACCTGAAAGACAGATCTTGTGAATGAAATGCCAGCATGAGAGCACTAAGTGCTATTGGAAAAATAGGACAAGGGAACCTTGTCTTGCTCGCAAAGAAATGCAACCTATTGCCCCATCCTAAAGGGGACAGATTCTTTAGTGCAATTTAGTGGAAAATAGATATGGATATAAACTTAGCTCGTGGCCCTACCATGGCAATAGAGTCCAGCTCAAGGGCTTTGTTGTAAAGCTTTCAGGCGCACAAATTTTGGAGACTGATTTGCTGGTTTGCAGAATAATGCTACTTTCACTACAATTCCCTACACAAACAAATTAAGAGTTAGACAGTATTCCATGAGATAAACCTCACGAGAAGACGTACCTTGAACCATTGGTTTCCCCGGGGGGGGGGGGGTACATGTGTGGTGGAATTACCATAAATCCATCAGTCCTGCCCAACAAGTAACTTATCTCAATTATTTACTCATTTGCCTTGAATTTCAACATTCAACCCTGGTTCATTTTTTTTTGGTTAGTACGGGATCGAATATTTTTGTAGCAAAACTCTTGTGTCTTAACCCTTGCCTATATTAGGACAATCTATACTACACATTGTATGCAGATCCTAAAACTAGCTTCTTTGAGAACCAACAAAAAGCGAGAAAAATACAAATTGCGCAATAGCTACCATATCAGTTCTTGATGATCATTCAGTGGATTCCGTTACACTTTTCGCCCCTCTTGTGGAATGCAAAATGTATTTCTGTGATAAAATCAAAAGTTCTAGTTTAAAAACAATCTGACTGTGCCACCTAAAGACTTCAAGAACAAAATGGCTGACCTCTGAAACTATCAATGTTTTTACAAGACGGAACACTGCGCATGTTCACAATGGACACTCTGCAGCCAGAGGCAAATGACAATCATAAAGGTAGCCCCTGTTTTTTCCTGGGGCTGCCATGACAGTTTTATAGACAGTCCAAGGATTGAGCTTTAGATAGCAGTTTTTATCCATCTTGTGCAGGAGTTTGGATCGCACTGTCTCCCCTGGGTAAAAGGCGCACATAAGGAACGGGATTGAGAGGTGTGCCTAAAAAGACAGTCCTTGTGAATTAAAGCCTGCTGAAAAGCACTACAGAGATTGGAAAAGAGACAAGCCACCAACGCTAGCAAACAAAAACCACTATTGCCCATCCCACGGGGACCAGATCTCCAGAGCTTAGATGAAACATGGATCTTGGAATATACTTAGCTCTAACTCATACATGAGAGACAGAGGTCCAGGTCACAGAAGCCTTGTTGTAAAAACTTTCAAGCACCAACTTAGGGATCTCATTGCTAATGTTGAAATTAACGCTGCTTCTCTGCTACAATGTCTATCAATTGAATAAGTGATGAGACTATTTTTCATAGAGATTATCACAGCAAAGCATGTCTTGATCATTAAATTCCATCAACCTGCCCTGCAACATATGCTCCTCTAAGGGGTATTGCTCAAATTGCCTTGAATTATCCACCTATCGAAACCCTAGGTAGAAAAATTTTACTTGGTCACAGTATCGAATATTTTTGTAGCAAACCTCATCGAGCCTTTATCCATCCCTTAATTATTGGGACAATGTCACACAGATGTAATGCCAGATCCTCTACAGCAATTTCAACTGAGAAATGCCAACAAAGCAAGAGGAACACAAATTGTAATAGCTGTGCAGCTACTTGTGGTAATCGTGTGGATCCTTATCTGTTGTACCCTCAGTCGTAGGACTGCAAAATGTGATTTGCGTTTGTGCTCCTAGAAGACAGTCTTTTGAATTCACTGCCTTGCTGGAGAGCACTAATGTATTGTAAAAAGAGAAAAACGACCATCGACGGCAAACAAACGCCACTATAGCCCCATAATCAGGGACCAGATTTCAGTGCGAATAGTTGAATATAATTTTGGACAGATTTAGCTCTGCCTCCTACCATGAAAACTGAGTCCAGTTTCAATATTCTTGTTGAGAACATTTTTTTCTAGCGACAAATAGAGAGTCTAGTGCGTTGATTTTCAGAATTAAATCAGCTGCTTCTACTACTTTCCCTTACACTATCAAATACGTGTTGAAGACTCTTTCATGAACGACTAACTTAGCAAAACCTAGTACCAACAAACGAGGAACCATTGGTTCCATCAGTCTGCCCTTAAAGTAGGTTCCCTCATGGATTTTGCTCCAAGTTGTGCCTTGTATTTCCATATCCAACACCTGAGCAATTTTCTTAGAGTTATAGTTACTCAAAAAATTATCGGTATCAAACGCATTCTCTAATCCTTTTCTGCCTATTTTGGGACCAATCTAAACGATTGGTATGAGCCAGATCCTAATACAACATTTCAATAAGAACACTCAAAGAGCAAGAAAAATACAATTGTAGTAGCTTATAGCAGCTCTTGTGGATGATATCAAATGAAATCCAGTATGCTGTTGTCGCCTTTCATGTGGACTGCAAAATGGGTTGTTTTGATCGAAATCAAAGTCGAAATTGAGAACAAGAGCAAGCCCCCCACAAACTTCAAGAAAAAAATGGCTGGTCCCATTATACACTACAAAATTTAACATAGATGTAAACACTGCACATGCACAAGGGAGCACTCTGAAGCAGAAGCACTGACATCATAAAGGAGCCCTGTTTTTTTTTATTGATGGCTGCCTGACAGCTTTTGACTGTCAAGGATTGAGGATAAGCTAGGATTTTAATCCATCCCAGAGCATGTCTGTTTGACGCGCATTGTCACCACGCGGGTAGACGCGAACTAAAAAAGAGTGAGTAGTGATACCTGGAAAGACAGTCTTGTAAGATGAAAATGCCAGCTATTAGAAGCACAAAGTGATTGGAAAAATAGACAAGGAACCTTTGCTCGCCAAAGAAAAGGCAACTATTCCCCATAATAGGGACCAGATCTTAGTGCATTAGTGAAAATAAGATATGGATATAAAACTTAGCTCTGTGCCCTACCATGGAAATAAGTCCAGCTCAGAGGCTTTGTTGTAAAGCTTCATTCAGATCAAGGCAAAATTTTGGGAGACTGATTGCTGGTTTTGCAGAATTAAGCTACTACTATACAATTCCCTATCACAACAAATAAAGAGTTGAGAGTATTCCATGAGATAAACTCACGATAATCACGTACCGTGACCATTGGTTCCATCAGTCTGCCCAACAGTAGAACTTATGTCTCAAATTAATTTTACACTCATGTTGCCTTGAATTTCCACATTCAACCCCTGGTTCTCATTTTTTTTTGGTTATAGGGAGTCTAATATTTTATGTAGCAAACTGTCCTTTGTGTCTTAACCCCTGACTTATCATTAAGGACAATCTTACCACCAATGTATGCCCTGATCCCTAAAACTCTGCATTTCATTGAGAACCATCAAAAAGCCAGAAAAATACAAATTGAGCAATAGCTACACATCGAAGTTTTTGTGATGATCATTCATGGTGGATTCTCGTACTACTGTTGTCCCCTTCTTGTGGAATGCAAAATGTAAATTTGCTGTGATAACAATCAAAGTTCTAGTTAAAAACAAGTGACTGCCACCTAAAGAAATCAAGAAACAAAATGGCTCGAGCCCCGAAACTACAATGCGGTTTTACATAGACGGAACACTGCGCATGTCACAATGGACACTCTGCAGCCAGAAGGCAATGACATCATAAAGGAGCCCTGTTTTTCTCTGGGGGCTGCCATGACAGTTTTATAAAACAGTCCACGGATTGAGCTTTATATATAGCAGTCTTAATCCATCCTTGTCAGGGAGTTAGATCGCACTGTCTCCCCTGGTAAAAGCACATAAGAAAGGGTGAGGAGGTTGCCATAAAAGACAGTCTATGAGAGCAGTTAAAGTCCTGCTGAAGAGCACTAAAGAGATTGGGAGAAAAAGTAGACAAGCCACCATCGAGCTATGCAAACAAACACCACTATTGGCCCCAATACCATGGGACGCCAGATCTCCAGAGCATAGTGAAACATGATCTAGGAATAGACTTAGCTCTAACTCATACCATGGAGACAGAGTCCAGTTCAGAAGCCTTGTTGTAAAACTTTTCAAGCACAACTTAGGGAGTCTCATTGCTGATGTTGCAGAATTAAACGCTGCTCTATCTGATCCTCTACAATAGTCTTATCCAATAGAATAAGTAGATGTAGACTATATTTTTCATGAGATTAAACATAGTGCAGAAGCAATGTTCTTGACCATTAAAATCCCTCAACCTGCCCTGCACATATGCTCTCTTAGGATAATTTCTGCAAATTGCCTTGAATTTACCACATTCGAACCCTGTAAAAATTTCTTGGGTTATATTATCGAATATTTTTGTAGCAAACTCAATCGACTTTAATCCTTTCCCTTATTTTGGGACAAAGTCACCAATGTAATGCCAGATCCCTCATACTGGCATTTCAATGAGAACTGCCAAAAAAGCAAGAGGAGACACAAATTGTAATAGCTGTGGTGCAGCCTTAAGTGGGTGATTCGTGTAGGATCCTTTACTACTGTTGTTACCCTCCACGTGGGACTGCGCAAAAATGTATTTGTTTATGCTCCTAGAAAGACAGTCTTTTGAGATGCACCTGCCTGCGTGAGAGCACTAATGTGATTGGAAACAAGAGACAAACGTCCATGCGCCGACGCCGTCAAACAAACAACCACTAATTGCCCCCCTAACAGGTACACCAGATGTATCAGTTCATTAGTGGAAATATGATTTGTGAGCAGATTTAGCTCTGCCTCCTACCATGGAAAACTGATTCCAGATCAATAGTCTTGTTCTAAAACAATCTAGCACAATTAGAGAGTCTCATAGCATTGTTTTACAGAATTAAACGCTGCTATCTACTACATTATCCCTTACACTATCAAATACTGTATTAGACTATTTCATGAGACTAACTTAGCAAAACCAAGTACCCGGGCACCATTGGTTCCATCAGTTCTGCCTGAATGTAGGTTCCCAATCATGGGATAATTGCTCAAGAGTTGCCTTAGTATTTCCATATATCCAAACACCCTGGAGCAAATTTCTTTGGTTATAGTTATCATATATAGCGGTAAGCAAACGCATTCTCGTATCTTTTGCTTATTTTGGACAATCAAAACATTGTATGGCCTGATCCTAAGTACAACATTTTCAATAAGAACTCCTCAAAGAGCTAGAAAAATACAAATTGTAGTACTTTAGCAGCTCTTTTGGATCGATTCAAAATGAAATCCGTATGCTGTTATGTCGCCTTCATCGGGACAGCAAAATGGGTTTGTTTTGATGGCAATCAAAAGTCGAAATTGAGAACAAGATGGAGCAGCCCCCACAAACTTCAAGAAAAAAATGGCTGGTTCCCTTAAAACTACAAAGATTTAACATAAGATGTAACACTGCACATGTCACAATGGAGCAACCTCTGAATGCCAGAAGCACTGACATACATAAAGGACCTGTTTTTATCTGAGTGCTGCCAAGACAGTTTTGACTGTCAAGGATGAGGTATTAGCTATGGATTTTTAGACCATCCTGTGCAGTCTGTTGTGACCGCATTGTCTCCCGCGGTTATGACGCACACTAAAAAGAGTGAGTAGGTGAACCTGAAAGACAAGTCTTGTGAGATGAAATGCCAGCTTGAGAGCACTAAAGTGATTGGGAAAAATAGCAGTAACCTTTGCTCGCAAGAAATGTGCAACTATTGCCCCATAAATAGGGACCAGATCTTTAGTGCATTAGTGGAGAATAGAGTATGGATATAAACCTTAGCTCTGTGCCCTACCATGAAATAGAGTGCCAGCCTCAGAGGCTTTTGTTGTAAAGCATTACAGGCAAGATTTGGAGGAGAAGACACTGATTGCAGGTTTGCAGAATAACGCTCCTACTATCTACTACAATTTCCCTAACAACAAACAAATAAGATTGAGAGTATACCATGAGATAAACCTCACGAGCAGCACTACCTTGACCATTGGTTTCCATCAGTCTGCCCAACATGTAGACATTATCTCAAATTATTTTACTCATGTAGAGGCTTGAAATTCCACATTCAACCCTCTGGTTCCATTTTTTATTGGTATAGAAGGAGATCGAATATTTTTGTAGCAAACTCCTTGTTCTTAAACCCCTGCCTTATATTAGGACAATCTACACATTTGAGTAAATGCCCGAATCCCCTAAAACTGCATTTCATTGGAACCATCAAAAGCGAGAAATATACAAAATGCAATAGCTACCATCAGTTCTTGAGATCCTTCAATTGGATTCCGTACACTGTTTGACCGCCTTCTTGTGGAATGGCGCAAAATGTATCTTCTGGCTGTGATAAAAATCAAAGTTCTAGTAAAAACAAGATGACTGCCACTTAAAGACTCAAGAAACAAAATGGCTGCCCTCTGAAACTACAATGGTTTTACAATGACGGAACACTGCGCAGTCAACAATGGGAGCACTCCTGCCAGCCCAGAGGCAATGATCATCATAAAGGACCCTGTTTTTTCTCTGGGGCTGCCATGACGAGTTTTATAGAACAGACATAGGAATGAGCTTTAGGATAGCAGTTAATCCATCTTGTGTGCAGTGGATTTTGATCGCACTGTCTCCCTGTGGATAAAATGGCACATAAGAAAGAGGTGAGGAGGTGTGCCTAAAAGACAGACTTTGTGAGAGTTAAAGCCTGCCTGAAGGAGCACTAAAAAGAATGGAGAAAAAGCGGACAAGCCACATCGCTAGAAAACAACATCCACTATTGCCCCATACCATGGGTTACCAGATCTCCATAGCATTAGTCTGAAACATGATCTTGGGAATAGACTTAGCTCTAACCTCATACCATGGAGACCATAGTCCAGGTCAGAAGCCTTGTTGTAAAAACTTTCAAGCACAACTTAGGGAGTCTCATTGCTGATGTGCAAGATAACGCTGCTTCTGCTACAATTGTCCTTATCCAATAGAACTAAAGTGAATGATACTATTTCATGAGATTATCATAGCAGAAGCATTGTTCCTGAGGACCATTAAATTTCCAAAACCTGCCCTGCACATATGCTCCTCGATAAGGGATATGCTCAAATTGCCTTGAATTTCCACATTCGAACCCTGGTAAATAATTCTTTGGTTCAATAGTTATCGAATATTTTTTGTAGCAAACTCATCGACCTTTAATCCTTGTCCTTATTTTAGGGACATTGAGTCCACACAAATGTATGCCAGATCCTCATACCAATTCAATGAGAACTGTCCAAAAAGCAAGAGGAAAATAAATTGTAATAGCTGTGTCAGCGCTTGTTGGTGATTCGTGGGATCCTTTACACTGTGTGTTACCCTCTACAGGTGGAAGCAAAATGTATTTGTTTGTGATCTAGAAGACAGTCTTTTGAGATGCACTGCCCTGCTGAGAGCACAAATGTTCGATTGAAAAAGAGACAAACGACCATCCGCCCGCAGACAAACACCACTATTGCCCCATATCAGGGACCAGATGTTCATGGCGTGTCATTAGTGCAATTATTTATTGTGAACAAGATTTAGCTCTGCCGTCCTACCAATGAATACTGAGTCCAGTCAATAGTCTTGTTTGTATAAACATTTCTAGCACAAATAGCAGAGTCTCAATTTGCGTGTTTTCAGAATTAACTCTGCTTTCTACTACATTTCCTCTTACACTATCAATACGTGTTGAACTATTTTTTCATGAGACTAACTTAGCAAAAACCTAGTACCGGGACCCATCTGGTTTCCATCGAGACTGAGACCTGAGAATGAGGTTTTTCCCTCATGGGATTTTGAATCAATTGCCTTGTATATCCATATACCAACACCTGGAGCAATTTTCTTTGGTTATAGTTATCATATATATCGGTAGCAAACGGCATTCTCTTAATCTTTTGCCTTATTTGGGACATATCTAAAACATTGTATCTGCCAGATCCAATACAACATTCAATAAAAACTCTCAAAGTGCAAGAAAAATACAAATGTAGTAGCTTTTTAGCAGCTCTTGTGATGATTCAAATGAAATTCCGTATGCTTTTGTCAGCCTTCATGTGGACTGACAAAGTGGGTTTGATTTTTCTGAAATCAAAAGTCGAAAATTTAGAACAAATGGCAGCCGCCCACAAACTTCAAGAAAAAAATGCTGGTCCCTTATACCCTAGTAAAAACAAAGATTTTAACATAGATTTAACACTGCACATGTCACAATGCGGGAGCACTCCAGTCGCAGCCAGAAGCACTGACATCATAAAGGAGCCCAGTTTTTATCTGAGGGCTGCCATGACAGTTTTTGGACTGTCAAGGATGCAGATTAGCTAGGATTTAATCCATCCTGTGCAGTCTGTTTGACCGCATTGTCTCCCGCGGGTATGGACGGCCACCTAGAAACAGAGTGAGTAGGTGTACCTTGAAAGACATTCTTGTGAGATGAAATGCCAGCTTGAAGCACTAAAGTGATTGAAAAATAGACAAGGAACCTTTGCTCACAAAGAAATGCAACTATTGCCCCATAATAGGGGACCCAGATCCTTTAGTGCATCTAGTGAAATAGATATGGATATAAACTTAGCTCTGTGCCTACCATGAAATAGAAGTCCAGCTCAGAAGCTTTGTTGTAAAGCTTTCAGGCAAAATTTTGGGAGACTGCGATTGCTGGTTTCAGAATTAAGCGCTACCTTCTACTACATTCCCCGAACACACAACAAATAAGAGTTTGAAGAGTAATTCCATGAGATAAACTCACGAGAAGCACTTACCTTGACCATTGGTTCCATCAGTCTGCACCAACAGTAGACTATCCAAATTATTTTTTACTCATGTTTGCCATTGAATTCCACATATCTACCCCTGGTTCATTTTTTTTGGTTATAGGGATCGAATATTTTTGCTAGCAAACCATCCTTTTGTGTCTTTAACCCTGTGCCTTTATAATTAAGGACAATCCTTACACATTGTATGCCAGATTCCAAAAACTGCAATTCTTGAGAACCATCAAAAAAAGCGAGAAAAATACAAATTGCAATTAGCTACCATCAGTTCCTTGAGGATCATTCATGTGATTCCGTACACTGTTGTCCCCTGCTGGGGGAATGCAAACTGTATTGGCTGTGATAAAATCAAAAGTTCTAGTAAAAACAAGATGACTGCCACCTAAAGACTTCCAAAGAACAAAAATGGCTGCCCTCTGAAACTACAATGGTTTTACATAGACTCGGGAACACTGCGCATGTCACAATGGAGCACACTCTGCAGCCAGAGGCAATGACAATCATAAAGGAGCCCTGTTTTTCTCTGGGGGCTGCCATGACAGTTTTATAGACAGTCAAGGATTGAGCTTTAGATAGCAGTTAATCCATCTTGTGCAGGGAGTTTGATCGCACTGTCTCCCCTGGTAAAAGGGCACTATAAGAAAGGGTGAGGGTGTGCCATAAAAGACATCTTGTGACGGAGTTTAAAGCCTGCAGAAGAGCACTAAAGAGATTGAGAAAAAGAGCCAAGCCACCATCGCTAGCAAACAAAACACACAATGCCCCATACCATGACCGCAGGATCTCCAGAGCCGATTAGTGAATCATGATCTTGGAATTAGACTTAGCTCTAACTCATACCATGAGACAGAGTCCAGGTCAGAAGCCTTGTTTGTAAAACTTTCAAGCTACTACTTAGGGCGTCTCATTGCCTGATGTGGCAGAATTAACGCTGCTTCCTGCTACAATGTCTTATCCAATAGAAAATTGATTAGACTATTTTCATGAAGGATTACATAGCAGAAGCATGGTCCTTTCTTGGACCAATAAATCCATCAACCTCGCCCTGCACAAAAGCTCCTCTTAAGGGATATTGCCTCAAATGCCTTATTTCACATTCGAACCCTGGATACAAATTTCTTTGGGTTATAGTTATCGAATATTTTTTGTAGCAAACCGCATCGACCTTTAATCCTTTCCTTATTTTTGGGACAATGGTCCACACAATGTATGCCAGTTCCTCATACTAGCATTTCATGAGAACTGCCTCAAAAAAGCAAGAGGAACACAAATTGTAATAGCTGTGTGCACTCTTGTGGGTGAATCGTGTGGATCTTTACACTGTCTGTTACCCTCTCGGACTGCAAAATGTACTTTGTATTGTGACTAGAAAGACACAGTCTTTTGAGATGCACTGTGCCTGCTGGAGAGCACCTAATGTGATTGAAGAAAGAGACAAACGACCATCAGCCGGCAAAAAACACCACTAGTGCCCCATAACCAGGGACCAGATGTTCAGACTGCCATTATGAATAATGATTTTGTGAAACAGATTTAGCACGTCCTCCTACCAAATGAAAACTGAGTCCATTCAATAGTCTATATTGTAAAACATTTCTAGCACAAATTAGAGAGACCTCATTGCTTGTTTTTCAGAATTAAAATAACGCTGCTTCTACTCAATTTCCCTTTACACTATCAAATACGTGTTGAACTATTCATGAGACTAACTAGCCAAAACCTAGTACCGGGACCTTGGTTCCATCAGTCTGCCCCTGACATGTAGGTTCCCTCATGGGATTTTGCTCAAGTTACCTTGTATTTCCAAATCCAACACCTGGAGCAATTTTCTTTGGTTATAGTTTATCAATAATATCGGGTACAAAACGCATTCTCTAATCTTTGCCTATATTTTGGGACAAATCTAAAACATTGTATGCCAGATCCTAATACAACATTTCAATAAGAACCTCTCAAGAGCAAGAAAAATAACAAATTGTAGTAGCTTTAGCCAGCTCTTGTGGATGAGATTCAAATGAAATCCGTATGCTGTGTCGCCTTCATGTGGACTGCCCCAAAAATGGTTTGTTTTGATGAGAAATCAAAAGTCGAAATTGAGACAAATGGCAGCCCCCACAAACTTCAAGAAAAAAACAAAATGGCTGTCCCTTATACTACAAAGATTTAACATAGATGTAAACGCACATGTACAATGGGAGCACTCTGAAGCCAGAAGCTCTGACATCATAAAGGATCCCTGTTTTTATCTGAGGGCTGCCATGCGACAGTTTGACTGTCAAGGTTGAGGATTATTAGCTAGGATTTAATCCATCCTGTGCAGTCTGTTTGAGACCGCATTGTCTCCCGCCGGTATGACGGCACCTAAAAAAGAATTGTGAGTAGGTGTACCGGAAAGACAGTCCTTGTGAGATGAATGCCACTTGGAAGCACTAAAGTGATTGTAAAAATAGACAAGGAACCTTTGCTCGCAAAGAAATGCAACTATTCCCCATAATAGGGGAACCAGATCTTTAGTGCATTAGTGGAAAAATAGAATGGATATAAACATAGCTCTGTGCCCTACCATGAAATAGAGTCCAGCTCAGAGGCTTTTTGTAAAGCTTTCAGGCCAAAATTTTGGGAGACTGATTTTGCTGTTTGCAGACTAACGCTACTCTACTAACAATTCCCTAACACAAACAAATAAGAAGTTGAGACAGTATTCCATGAGATAAAATCACGAGAAGCAACGTCCCTTGACCATTGGTTCCACCCAGTCTGCCAACATGTAGACTTATCTCAAATTATTTTACTCATGGTTGCCTTGAATTTCCACATTCAACCCTGGTTTCATGTTTCTTTTTGGTTAGGGATCGAATAAGTTTTGAGAGCAAACTCCTTGTGTCTTAACCCTTGCCTTATATCTTAGGACAATCTTACACATTGTATCCAGTTCCTAAAACTGCATTTCTTTTGAGAAAACCATCAAAAAGCGAGAAAATACAAATTGCAATAGCTACCATCAGTTCTGAGAGTCATTCATGTGATACCGTACACTGTTGTTCCCTTTCTTGTGGAATGCAAAATGTATTTGCTGTGATAAAATCAAAAGTTCCTAGTTTTAAAAACAAGATGACTGCCACCTAAGACTTCAAGACTACAATATGCGGTCTGCCCTCTGAAACTACAATGGTTTTACATAGACGGAACACTGCGCATGTCACAATTGGAGCACTCTATGCAGCCCATAAGGCAATGACATCATAAAGTCGAGCCCTGAGTTTTTCTCTGGTGGCTGCCATGGACAGTTTAATAGTATACAGTCAAGGATTGAGCATTAGATAGCAGTTAATCCATCCTTGTGTCAAGGAGTTTGATCGCACGTCTCCCCTGGGTAAAAAGGGCACATAAGAAAGGGTGAGGAGTGTGGTGCCTAAAGACAGTCTGATGAGAGTTTAAAGCCTGCTGAAGAGCACTAATGAGATTGGAACAAAGAGACAAGCCACCAAGCGCTAGCAAAACAAACACCACTAATGCCCCCTACCATGGGACCAATCTCCAGAGCTATTAAGTTAAACATTGAATCTTGGGAATAGAACTTAGCTCTACTCATACCATGGATACAAGTCCCAAGGTCAGAAGCCTTGTATGTAAAACTATCAAGCACAACTTAGTGAGTCTCATTGCTGATGTGGCAGAATTAACGCTGCTATCTGCTACAATTGTCTTATCCAAATAGAATAAGATGATGAGACTATTTCATGAAATTAACATAAGCAAAGCCTGTTCTTGGATCCATTAAATCCATCAACCTCCCCCTGCACATACATGGCTCCTCTTAAGGGATATTCTCAAATTGCCTGAGATTTTCCACATTCGACACCCTGGTAAAAATTTCTTGGTTAGTAGTTATCGAATATTTTTGTATGCAAACTCAACGACCTTTAATCCTTTCCTTATTTGGGCGACAATGTCACACAATAGTAAGCCAATCCTCATACTGCATTTCCTAATGAGAACTGCCAAAAAGCAAGAGGAACACAAATTGTAATAGCTGTGTCAGCTCTTGTGGTTGAATTCGTGTGATCCTTACTCTGTTGTTTACCGCTCAATTCGTGGACTGCAAAATGATTAGTTTGTGTCTAGAAGAGACCAGCTTTAGAGATGCATCTGCTGCTGGAGAGCACGTAATGTGATTGGAAAAAATAGACAAACGACCAATACGCCGGCAAACAAACACCACTATTGCCCATACCAGGACCCAGATGTTCAGTGCATTAGTGGAACATATGATTTGTGAACAAGATTTAGCTCCTGACCCTCCTACCATGAAAACTGATCCAAGATTCAATAGTCTTTGTAAAAACATTTCTAGCAACAAATTAGAGAAGTCTCATTGCCTGTTTTCATAATTTAACGCTGACTTTATCTAACTAACATTTCCCTTACACTAATCAAATACGTGTTGAGAACTATTACATGAGACTAATAAACTTAGCAAAACTAGTACCTCCGGACCATTGTTTCCATCTTCTGCCCTGAATGTAGGTTCCCTCATGGGATTTTGCTCAATTGCCTGTATTTCCATAACCAACACCTGGAGCAATTTTCCTTTGGTTAACGTTATCATAATATATCTGGTAGCAAAACGCATTCTCTTAATCTTTTGCCTTATTTTGGTACAATCTAAAACATTGTAAAGCCAGATCCCTAATACAACATTTCAATAAGGAACTCTCAAAAGAGCAAGAAAATACAAATTGTAGTTAGCTTTTTAGCATCTCTTGTGGATGATTCAAATGAAATCCGTTATGCTGTTTTGTCGCCTTCATGTGGGACTGCAAAAATGGGTTTGTTTGAATGAAATCAAAGTCCGAAAATTGAGAACAAATGGCAGCCCCACAAACTTCAAGAAAAAATGGCTGGTCCCCTTATAACTACAAAAGATTTAACATAGATGTAACACGCATCTGTCACAATGGAGGCACTCTGAAGCAGAAGCACTGACATCATTAAGGAGCCCTGTTTTTTATCTGAGGGCTGCCAATGACAGTTTGTACTGTCAAGGATTGAGGATATAGCTAGATTTAATCCATCCTGTGCAGTCTGTTTGACCGCATTGTCTCCCGGCGGGTATGACGGGCCCCTTAAAAAAAGATTGAGTAGGTGAACCCTGAAAGACAGTCTTGTGAGATGACAAGCCAGCTTGAGATCACTTAAGTGATTGTAAAAATAGACAAGGAACCTTTTCTCGCAAAGAAATGCAACTATTGCCCCATAAATAGGGGACCAGATCTTAGTGCATTAGTGGAAAATAGAATGGATATAAACTTAGCTCTGTGCCCTACCATGGAAATAGAGTCCAGTCAGAGGCTTTG
Source organism: Phyllomedusa bahiana (assembly GCA_025379985.1). Taxonomy (NCBI): domain Eukaryota; kingdom Metazoa; phylum Chordata; class Amphibia; order Anura; family Hylidae; genus Phyllomedusa; species Phyllomedusa bahiana. Next base: position 1,584 of record JAODAL010062178.1, on the reverse strand, counting down.
TTGTAAAGCTTTCAGGCAAAATTTTGGGGGACTGAATTGCTGGTTTGAGAATTAACGCAACTTCTACTACAATTCCCTAACACAAACAAATAAGAGTTGAGAGTAATTCCCATGAGATAAAACTCACGAGAAGCACGTACCTTTGACATGGTTCCATCAGTCTGCCCAACATGTAGACTTTTTCTCAAATTATTTTATCATGTTGCCTTGAATTTCAAATTACAAACCCTGGTTCATTTTTTTTTTGGTTATAGGGATGAATAATTTTGTAAACAACTCCTTGTGTCTTAAACCTTGCCTTATATTAGGACACTCTTACACATTGTATGCCCGATCCTAAAACTGCATGTCTTTGAGAACCATCAAAATGCGAGAAAAATAAAAAATTCAATAGCTACCATCAGTTCTTGAGGATATTTCATGTGGATTCCGTACACTGTTGTCCCTTCTTGTGGAATGCAAAATGTATTTGCTGTGATAAAATCAAAAGTTCTTTGTTAAAAACAAGATGACTGCCACCTAAAGACTTCAAGAACAAAATGGCTTTGGGCCCCTTAACTACAATGGTTTTACATAACGGAACACTGCGCATGTCACAATGGAGCACTCTGCAGCCAGAGGCAATGACAAACATAAAGGAGCCCTGTTTTTCTCTGGGGGGGCCATGCCCGTTTTAAGAACGCAAGGATTTGAGCTTTAATAGCGTTAATCCATCTTTTTGGGAGGGATTTTATCCCCGTTCCCTGGGTAAGGGCACATAAAAAAAGGGGGAGGGGGGTGCCTAAAAAACAGTCTTTTGAGGTTAAAGCCTGTGAAAGCACTAAAAAGATTGGAAAAAGGACAAGCCCCAAAAGCTTGAAACAAAAACCCCCCTATTGCCCCATACCAGGCCAGATCTCCGAGCATAGTGAAACATGATTTGGGAATTAGATTAGCTCTAAATCATACCCTGGAACAAGCCAGGGCAGAAGCTGGTTGTAAAACTTTCAGCAAACTTTGGGGGTTTTTTGCTTATGTGAGAATTAACGTGCTTTGCTACAATTTTTCTTATCCAATTGAAAAAGTGATGAACATTTTCTGAGATTTTTATAGCAGAAGCGTTCTTTGGACATTAAATCCCTCAACCTTGCCTGACTATGCTCCTTTAAGGGTATTGCTCAAAATTTCTTGAAATTTCCACTTTTTAACCCCGGTAAAAAAATTTTTTGGGTTATAGTTATCGAATTTTTTTGTAGCAAACTATCGACCTTTTTCCTTTCCCTTTTTTTGGGACATTACCAATGTATGCCCGATCCCTACTGTTTCAATGAGAACTGCCAAAAACAAAAGGGGCACAAAATTGTAAATTGTGTGGGGTCTTGGGGTGGTTTTGTGTGGTCCCCCTTTCTCTGTTGTTTTCCTCTGTGGGGCTGCAAAATGTATTTGTTTGTGTCTAGAAAAGTTTTTGAGATGCACTGCCTGCGGAGAGCCTAATGTGATTGGAAAAGAGACAAAACCCCTCGCGGCAAACAAAACCACATTGCCCTACCCGGGACCGATGTTCGTGCATTAGTGGGAAAATGATTTTTTGAAAGATTTAGTCTG
>JAODAL010062177.1:0-19889 GCA_025379985.1 Phyllomedusa bahiana | reverse complement strand
TTGGAGGCAAAAAGCATTCTATTACATAGTTTTAAAAAAAGACTTTTTGGCCTTGTAAAACGAATTTTATAGGATAGGTAATTTTATTACAGTGGAGGAAAATTTTTGAAGGGTGCAGATTTTTTTGGGCAGCACAAGCACTGGGAGAAAATTACTTTCCCCGGAACTACCTGTTGCCGTGGAATGATTTAAATTTCTGGGGGTTTTAATTCTTGACTCGGCTGGGGGCGTTTTTTTTTAATATTCGGAGTTCCCCTTTCCTAAAAACAAAGGGGGGTTTCTTTTTTTGGGATTGAGGACCTAAAAATTTGGATCTTTCTTAAATTAATTTCCCCATATTTTTTTAAAGGAATTTTTTTTTGTTTTTTTTGGTTTGAGTAAAAATTAAAATTTAAAGTAAGGGAAAGAATAAAAAGTGGATGCAAACACATACTTTCACTTTAAACAGTGCGAAACACAGGCCCGGGTTTAATTAAAAAATCCCAAAGGGGAAAAAATTAAAAGAGTTAAAAAAAACTGTACTGAAAAAAGGAAGATTTTTTGGATCAAGCAAAATTTTCTTGGAAAAGGGCGGGTTTAAAAGGAAAAAAAATTAAAATCCGGGGAAACCACCTCAAAGATGCCATAGATAAAACCCTTCCAAACGGTCACAGAAAGACTGCTTGAGCAAAAAAGGGGTTCCCGATAAAAACAAAATCAAATCCAAAACCCCCAAAAACCCCTTTTTTGGGGAATCGAAAATCCAAAAATTCTTTCTTTATCAATTAAATTTCCTACTCTTTCCAAAAAAATCAAACAAAATTCAATAAATACGGGGTATTTAAATTGAAAAAAAGATCCATTTTAAAGGTCCCTCAAAACCCAAAAGCCCCCAACTTTTTTTTTTGGGAAAGGGCTCCAATAATTAAAAATATACTAGCCCCCCAGCCAGTCAGAAATAAACCCCCAGAAAACTAACATAAATTCTCCACGAAAAACCCGGGTAGTTGGGCATGTAAAACCCCCAGCGTTTGTGTGCACAAAACAATCTGCACCAAAATTCAAATAAACCTCCCCCATTTAGCAAACAAAACCTACCCCTAAAAATTTTCAGTTTTTCAGCAAAAGCTTTTTTATAATCTATGTAATAGAATGCTCTTGTCGCCTCCAAAATGTGGGCAAAAACCACTTTTTCGCTTCAAAAAAGGGTTTAAAAATGGCCCCCCCTTTGCCTGTGTCAAAAAAGGGAGACAAAAAAGCAAAGCGGGCCCCCCAAACTGAAAATTTTAGTACACCCACAAAATTTTAAAATGCCCCAAAAAAAATCACTCCTGAACCCCACATTCCGAAAAAACCACAAAAAATAGTTTTCCCATAAAAGGGCAAAAAAGGGGAAATTTTTTTGGGATTTACAACTAAGACTCTGCAACCTGATTTTAAAAAAAAGGAAAATGATGGAACTTATCCCGTTGAAACCCCCCTAAATTTTCAAAACTTGGGGGAGTTCCATCTTTTATAAATCAAAAAGAAAACATTATACATCAAAGCCAGAACAATTTGGGATAAAAAAACTAACTCCCCCTTTGAATTGGCCCCTAAAATATAAAAGGCCCCGGATAGTTTCCCACTCAGTTTTCCAAAGGGCCTTCTATATTTGGTAATCACCTGAAACTCCATAGAAAGAGTTTTTTTTACTTTCGGAAACTTGAAACCTGTCACTTTTAGATCGATAAGTCAAAAATGTTATTGGACGAAACGCTTGGGTTTTTTTTCATGTTTTGTCCATAGAGAGAAAGCTCCCCTCTATCATTGGCAAATTTTAGAACCCCGCTACTTTTTAAAATTGGTTTAAAACACCTTTTCCACTTGACGGGGCCCCCACACATTTCCCATTTTAAATTTTCACATAGGAAGTAGCTCCCCCTATCTTTGGGTCATTTTCCCCAAAAACCCCAATTTTCCCATTCTCTTTGGTTTTTCCCGGGGGTTCAATCAAAAAGCCCCCCCTTTTTCATTTCCCCTTTTAAAAATCCAAAATGGGGGGAGTACTCCTTTCCCTTTTGGCTAAATCCAAAAACCCGCTTTCTTTTAAAAGGGGCTAAATCACTTCACAAAAATTAAAAAAGGGGCCTTAAATTTTTTTCCCATGTTAATTCTCAAAGAGATTACCCCTTTTTACAAAATTGGCTAATTTTTTTTAATCCCCCGGCCCGTTTTTGATTGGCAAATAAAATTTCTCTATTAGTTTTTTTTTACCAAATAAAATTTAAAAAAATGCAGTTAGGATAAATCGCCCCAGGGGGAAAAATCTCCCACTTGAAAAAAAAAGGGGCCTTCTCTTTAAATTTTAACCCGCCAGCAAATTAAATTTTCTAAAAGAGAATAATAAAGCTTATTTTGCATGAATAAAGATTTTTAAATCCCATTTTTTAACCCCAACCCAAACTGGGTTTTAGCAAACCCAAAATTACAAGAACTAAACACACAGAAAAAGATAAATTACAGCGTTTTTAATTCAAAAAATATATACAATGTTCAAACAATGCATAGAGTAAAGAAAAATTGTATTTATATTTTTAAATTTTTAACTCTCACTTTTTTAAAAATCACCTAAAACTACGGAAATCAAATTTTTAATTAACTTTGTTTTTATTTGTCAGGAAATAAAATTTGTTTAAAAAAAAATGTATTTTTTTAAAATAAAAAATGTATGCAATAAAATATAAAAAATACAAAAACTCTTCACCCGGAAAAGCGAGTTCCCCAAAACCTGGGGTTTCTCCCGGCGTGGAAACCCAAAAATCCCCAAAAATGTTTTTTGGGGGAAAAACCCGGGGCTGCCCCCAATCAAAAATACCAAACACCAACCTATCCCCTTTACCATGGGTTACCCCTGTAAATAAAAGACCCTGATTCAGGGGCTCATCAAACCAATACATTATTTCCGTTCCAGTCACCAAATAAAAAAAATAACACCCAAAAATTTAAATTACCACATTAGCCCTTTACTAAAAGGTATTACCCTTAAAAGGCCCCGGGTATACGGCCGGAAAACCGGCGTTGGGTTTTTTAAGCGTCCCTGTTTTTTAATATGTGGGGTCATATACCCCTACTTTTTTTTAAGAAAAAAAGACACTTTTTTTTAAATTAAAACCCCCAATCACTAGGGTTAAAGTTATTTTATATTCCACTGCCCCGGGCCCCCGCCTTTTTTTCTTTATAACATTTTTCAAAACCCCGGGGGTTCACCCAAACCCCCAATCTCCGGGAACCAGGGGCCCAGCCGGTTAAGGGGCTAGGGAAAACCCAAAAGGGCCCCCGGCAAGCGAAATTTATGGGGAGTTTTGGGGCTTTTATAATACGAGCGAAACCCCCCAGAAGGGAAACCCAAAAATTTCCCCAAATTTTTTAAAACCAAACCCCCTCTCCAAACCAATTTTTTTTTCACTTTTGTGCCCCCCCTTTTGTCCCCCCCCCCTTTTTTTTTGTCTTTTTGATTTTTCCTACTTTCACGGGGACCAATCCTTGAAACCCCAAGAAGGGCGGGCAGCCATCAAAGAAAAGGAATATTTTCCAAAAACAGACATTCCTCAGAGACATTTTTCCCTACAGGAACTCAATGAAAAAAAAAACAGAATGCCCCGGGGACGGAATCCCCAAACGGAGATAATTACAAAAATTCAGCAAAGGGGGAGGGCCACAAAAAAAAAGGGACTAAAAATTTTTTTTTAACTCATTAGAAAAGAGACTTTTGCACTGAGGCAAAACATAATCTAAAAGTAATGTTTTTATCTTTTAAACTGCCAACTCATTTTAAATCCCCCAAAAGGTTTTCAAATCCGGGTTTTTCCCCCCCCCTTTAAAAAACGAAAACTCCTTTATTAAAATAAAAGGGAAAAAAATACTGGGAAGAAGTTTTTCCCTAAAATTTAAAAAAGATCTTTTAATTTTTGGAAAAAAGGGGAAACCTCCAAATTTAAAAATTACTATAAAAGAGACTTGAAAAAAAATCCTTTCAGATTTTTTCCAAAATTTGAGCCCCAAACCAGTTTTCTTAAAAATTTAACAATAGAGAAAACCACAGAAGCACGAAATTTCCCAAAGAAATTTATTTATACGTAAAAAAGGAAAAACAAAAAAAGGGAAAAGGGAAAAGGGAACCCAAAAACAAGAAAAACCATAAAAAACAAAACAAAAAGGGTTTCCCACAAAAAAGATTACCCATTAAAAGAAAAAAAAACCCCAAAAAAAAAAAGGGAAAAAAACCCCTTTTTTTGTTAACTCAAAATTTCCCAAAAAAAGGTTTAGGTTCCTATACTCCAGATCCCAAATCTATCCATCCCATAAACCCTAACATTTTTGAAAAAGAAAAAAAATTTTTTAAGAAAATAATATCCCACAAAATTTAAATTGGAAAATCCCTTTAAAAAGGAAGGACCCCCGCCAACCACCTCATAGAGAAATACCGATTCCAGGGGTACCAAATATAAAAGCCCCACATAAGGATACAGAAAAGATCCTCTCTACACCCAGTTGGCGGGAGCTACCCCCAAAGAACCCTCCCAGGGCCCAAGATTAACCCAAAGGGGGCATCTAAAAGGAAAACCAACCCCCCCAAAAGGCAAAAGGGAAACTGAAGGTTTGGGAAAATAATGCCAGTGATCATGATTTAAATGGCCCAAACCCTCAAACCCACAATGACCAAAATTTTGAAAAAAATTTTAAACTAGATTCATCCCCAAACAGTCTCTCCCCTTAAATGAACAGAAAAAATAATATAACTCGAGCACGACCCGAAAAATAAAAATTTTCCCCCTTTCTCAATTTAAAAAAGAAAGGCCAAAAAAATTAGGAAAGATTTGGGGAAAATAAAAAATCAGAACACAATGGTTCAAAACAAAATTTTTAAATTAATCATTTCCCCCCTTCTGTACTGTCAAAATTTCCCACCACTCATGGAAAAATTTCCAACACCCCTTTCCCCAACTTTTTGGGAATGGACAAACAATCACTGAAAAAAATTTACCAAGGGGGCCCAAAAAAATTCCTTTTTTTTTTTAGGTAAAAACCAAAACAATTTTCCCCCCCCCAAACCATCTCCCACAATAAAACCACAAACCAAAAAAAAAGGGCATACTAAGGGTGAAAGGGGGGGGACCAGCAGGAAAAAAAAAAGGCCCCCCTGTCCCCGGGACCTAAAAATTTTAAAAATTACCAAACTATTTTACATCGAACTACAAAAAAAAAAGGTTTAAAATTCAATTTTTTCCAAATAAAAACTAGATCCAAAAGAGATCATAATAAAAACTAAAGGTCGTTTTTCACCTCCCAACAAGGGGAATCAATCTTTTGGTTTTAAATTTTTTTCTAGACTACACAAAACCATTATACCCAAATTGACCCCAAAAACTAGGCTTTTTTCCCCATCCCCTAAACCCCAAAACTGAAACCTACACGACCAAAAGAAAAAAAAAGGGAAAAAAATCGAAATCCCAATGAAACCCCAAATTCTTCCAACCCAGCCCCCGGGGCCCATTAAATTTTAAAACCCTTTTTTGGCTTAGTAACCCGATAAAACTCCAACTTTTTACTCCGAAAAATAAGAAGTCAAAAACCTCCCCAAACAGGAAAAAAAAGGGCCCAAAAAAAAAATTTTAAAAGGGGACAACTAGGGATATAGTAATCCCGCCCAGCCGAAAAGGGGGTGGGACTGTAATTATGGATTATGCCCCAGTACCAGAGGGAAGCTTAAAAATTTCCCTAAGTAAAATCAACCTTTTTAAAAACACTACTTCACAAGAAACCCTTTTTCCCCAAAAAGGGCCCCCAGAATGCACTCCCTTAAACAAACAATAACCCAAGCATTAGGGGGGCCAAACAATATTACCAAAAAAAAAAGCAATTCAAAAAACTTTCCCCAAAACCCCAATAAAACCTTTTTTTATTTCCCCCCCAAAAAACAAAAAAACCCGAAAAATCCTCCAGGTCCCCCAAATTTTATACAGGGATAAATTGCCAAGAAAAATTCAACAATCACATTTTCATAGCCCTTTTACACTTGCAACCCCAAGCACTAACTAAACAGCCACCCCGGGGAAAATTCAGGTAACTTAATTCAATTTCTCACAAAAATTAAACCCCCCCAACCCCAAACCTAAATTTTAAAATTACAGCAGAATTCACCCATTATACTCGAATATTCCACATGACTTAGGTTACACTGTTTTTGGTAATATACGGGAAAATAACACAAATTTTTCAAAAAAAAAAAAAGGGGCCTTTCCCTAGTAAAAAAGGGCCAAAAAAATTTCCATCCTCCAAAAAATTTAAATTTAAAAAACTTTAATGACACTATCTACCATCAGATAAAAGGGGCCCCCCGCTATGGGCCCAAAGAAGGGCCCCTTTTCCTTCGCTAAAAACTTTATGGGGGTTTTTGGGAAGGCCATTATATTTATCAATCTCAATTCCAAAAGCCCAAAAAATCACCTTTTACCCAAAAATTTTTTGAAGATCTATTCTTTAATGGTCAGGACCCACCCCCTAAATCCCAAAATTTTTAGAAATTTTCTTTAAAAATAAAAACCCTTTAAACCCCAAGTTTAAATGCAAACATAATCCACAATCCTAAAGTTTTTTTTTGGATCTTAACAACACACTTAAAAACGACAGATTTTTTTAACCCTTTCCCCAAAACTTAAAAAAGTGGGTGCCAAAAAACATACATTCACTTTTCAGTGGGGCATCACAGGGCCCCGGTTAATTAACCCTCCATAAAAGGGCAATTTAAAAGAGTTAGAAAAAAAAAACTGGGAAGGGGGAAGATTTTTGGATCAAGCCCAAAAAACTTGGAAAGCAGGTTTAAAAGAAAAAAATTAAAACCGAGGGACCATCCCAAAATGCCAAGATTTAAAAAAACCCCAAAATGTCACAGAAAACTGCTTGACAAGAAAGGGTTCAATAAAAAAAAAATCAAATCCAAAACTCCCCAAAACCCTTTTTGGAAATCGAAAAACCCAAAAATTCTTTCATTAAATCAATTCAATTCCACTCAACCAAAAATCAAACAAAAATTTTCAATAAATAATGGTAAATTTTTTGAAGAAAGAAACCATTTCTAGGTTTCCCTCAAAACCCCAAAAGGGCCCCAAAATTGATTTTAGGGGGGGCTCCGAATAATTAAAAAATAACTACCCCCCGCCGAGTTTAAAAAACAACCCCGAGAAACTAAAAATCATCTTTTCCCCGACAAAATGGGATTCGGGGCCCTTTAATACCCCAGCTGCTTTTGCTGGGAAAACAAACCCGCACCACATCAAATATAAACCCCACTGAAAAAACATTACCTATCCTATAAAAATTTTAAATCTTTTCATTCAAAACCCTTTAAAATCTTTGTAAAAGAATGCTCTTGGGGCCCTCCAAAAAGTCGGGAGAACCCCTTGTGCGCTTTTATATAAGGTTTAAATGGCCACCGTGCCTGTGTCAAAAAAGGGAAAAAACATAAAGCCAAGCGGGCTCTCCCCCTGCAAATTTGTACACCACAAACTTTAATGAAACCCCAAAATCAATCCTGTAGACCCCAAAACCCGGGGTAAACCCCACACAAAAAGATTCCATTACTTTTCAAAAAAGGGAAATGTTTTGGGGTTTTCTAAAACTGAAGACTCCGCAACCTAGAGGTTTAAAATTTCCCTGGGTGGAAAAATTATAAAAGGTGGAAAAAAAACCCCCAAAAATATATACAAAAAAATTGGGGGGGTCCATTCATTTTAAATATCATTAGGAAAAAATTATACATCGAGCCAGAACAAGTTTTGGGGTTTCTAACTAAACCCCCATTTGGGGAAAGGCCTCCAAAAAATGAAGGGTTTCCGGGTAATCCACTCGCTCCCAAAACCCCTTTTATATTGGGTAACAAACCCGTTTTCTCCCAAAAGAAAGAAGGGTTTTTTTTTTCTATTCGGGGCCCCTGAAACCTGTCACAAATTTTTATCGATAAAAACATGTTAAAGGGGCCCAACCCTTGTTTTTATTTCATGTTTGCCCCTAAGGTACTCTCCCCTAATTGCTAAAAGTTTTGAACTCGCCCACAATTTTTAAAAATTGGGTTTTCCCGCCTGTCACTTGACGAGCCCCAGCTCTTTTCTTTTTCCCTGTTTTTTCCCCAAGAGAAATAAACTTTTCCCTATCATGGGCAGTTCCCAAAACCCAATTTTATTCTCTTTGGGGTTTTCCAGGGTTTTCAATCTAAAAGCGCCCCCGTTCAAAATTTTCCCCCCTTTTTAAACCACAAAGGGAGTAGCTCCCCTTTTGCTATTTTTGGGTAATCCAAAATAAACCCCTTTTTCCCTGGTTGGCTAAAATCACTTTTACATTACAAAATGCCTTCAAATTTTTTCCCAAAGGGTTTAATTTTTCCAAAAAGAGAGTATCTTCTTTACAATTTGGCTAATTTTTTAAAAACCCCCCCCAATTCTGATTGGGTATAACAATTCTTTTATTAGTTTTTTTTTACCAAAAACAGTGAATAAGCAGTTAAAATATTATCCGGGACAGGGAAAATACCCCCCCTGTGATAGGCTGTTTTCATATAAACCCCCAGCAAATTCATTTTTATAGAGAAAAAAAAGCCCTTTTAAACAAAATTTAAGATTTTTTTCCCATTTTTTAATCCCACCCACTAGTTTTTTTAAACAGTCCGCCTAAAAAAAAACAAACAACCCCCATTTAAAAGATTTAAACTAAAAGCTTTTAATTTCAAAAAATATATACAAATTTTTATTTTAAAAAAAAGCATAGAGTAAAGAAAAAGTATTTTTATTTTTATTTTTTTTAATCTCACTTTTAAACACCTACACTACGGATACATATGTTTTTTAAAAAATTTTTTATTGTCAGGGTTTTATATTTTGTTTAAAAAATTTTATTCTTTATATAAAAAATGAAGCAAAAAAATAAATTTATACAACCCCCTCCTTCAGCCGGGGCAATTTTAAATAAATAGGTCTCCCGGCTGTTGGGAAAAAAATAAACCCCAAAAAGTTGATTGAAAGTACCGCTGCTCCAATCATATACCGGGCACACCCATTCTTTACCATCGGAAACCTGTTTAATGATGACCCCCTTTTTTACGGGTCATCCAACCAACCCCTTGATTGGGGTTTCCATCAGCCCATACAAAAAATAACAAAACCCTTTTTAAAAACCACAGTTGTCTTTACACAGTATTTACCCAGAGAAAATTTTCCGGAAAAAAAATCAAAAACCCGGGAGGAAACGCGTTTTGGGGTTTTTGCGTCCTCTTGTTTTTAAAAAGTTGTGGGGGATATACCCCTAAAATTTTTAAGAATAAAGACACTTTTTTTTTTAAAACCTCACTACGGTTAAAGTTTTTTTTATATTCCCCCCGTGCGCCGGGTCCCCCCAATTTTTCTTTTTTTTAGGTATCTTAAATCCCATTTGCCCCTTTTTAAGATGCGATTTTCTTCTTTTTTGCCTGATCTCGGGGGTGGGGTTTTAAATGTCCCAAAACGGGAGTTTAAAAACCTTTGGGTTGGTTTGGGGAACAACCTACCTATAGTATGCCTGGTTGGCATCAGTGGTAATTTTTCATGGGATTTTGTACAAAAAATTAATTTTTATTTGGTTTTTAATTGGTGTTTTATTTTTTGTAAATAAAAAATTTGGAATATAATAAATCCGTGGCAAAATCCTTGGGGGTTGGCAATTTTAAAATTTTCTTCAATGGGGAAAAATAAATTATTTGCTATCCATTTCAATGTTTCCTGCCTGTGCCCTACATGTACCATATTTATTTATTATTTCACACAGTTTCCCTTATAAGTGTTTTTTGGCCAAATGTTGTTCTTCAAAAAAAAAAAAATTCAGGTTTATTGGAAAAAATTTTACCCCAGATTTAAAAGGACTTGATTTTTGGCCCAAACCCCCTAAAAATCAACCCTAGTTCTAACCCTAAATTTGGATCAGGGTTAGGGTTTTTAAAGGGTTTATTTACCTTCCGGTGTCACTCTGGGTACCAGGTCGCTCCCACGGCAGCATCGATATCTTGTGCAAAGACCCTGTAAAGCAAGAGATGCCAAACCCGTTCTTGCTCACCAGCCACTTTCAAATATCGCTTGCAGGATTCATGTTAGTAAATGGGAAAAAGTCCATCTATCAAGTCATGTGAAACTTACCCTTGTGTTATTTGCCAGTTATATTTGTTAGATACTAGAATTTCTATGGCATTGCTGATTTCACTAGAGAACAGTGGTACACAGATTGTCACCAGCTGGAAACCATATGTTTGGAGCCAAAGAGCCCCATGTAGCTCCTGAGCCACTGACCAAGAACTCTGTTGTACAGCAAAACTCCCTTGAAGTCCATAGAAGTTTGAATTGTTCACAATGACATGGCCAGATTTTTTGCTGCCTGTGGCTACTCACGAGTTTGTTGTCCCTTTTTAGAGACCACAGCCTCACTTTTCAGATCAAATCTTTTTTTCAGGCTCTTCCTTAAATAATAAATCACAATATTCTAAGAGCTAGAGTCCCCTTCATCTGTCAACCACCTAAACACCGCATACCCTATGGTCCACGGCATCTAGGGGGTTAAGCGGCCTCGATTGGAGCTAGCTCCATTTCTGGCCACTGCAGCCGACTCCCGATGCAGATGGTGCTGTCACAGACTCTGCCCCTCTGTGGAGCTTAAAGACTTGTCAACTCTTTCATGGGTCTGGGAGAGTTGCCAAGTGTATAGCACCGAGTGAAAGTTTGTGCAGCCTGGGGCGGACAGCCCCCTCACACTTCACTTGCTATATGACTGATTGTACATCAATAAATTGTATGGTAAGTTTTCTATTCTAAATAGTATTGCACTTACATTTTTGTATTTATCCTTAACTCCATAAATATGATATAACAAACGATAATTTTTTTATATTTCTAATGACACAGCCATATGAAGGCTTGTTTTTTTTGGGGGGTAGTTTACATTTTTATGACACTATTTTTTGGGGTACATAATGTATGAAATAACTTTAAGTAACTTTTTGCGTGGGGTGGCAAAACACATTAATACCGCTACTGTTTTTTGGAGTCTCACTTTTACAGCAAGTACTGTGCAATACTGTGTAAGTTTTTTCTGCAGGTCATTTTGATTATGGTGATACTGAACTTTAACCCCTTGCTGACATATCATATAATATGCAGTCACATCATAATGCCATTCAGGGTGTATGGAGTGGGCTCATTTACTGAGCCCGTTCCATACATGGCAGGTAATGGATCTGAGTCGTAATTGTGGCATTTTATTCCTTTAAAAGCTATGGTCAACATGACTGCGGCATGTAAGGGACTACGTAACAGTGCTGTGTGGGGTGCCTATCAATTGTCATAAGGCATTATGGGAAAGGGGCTGAGAAGCCCACAGCGCCCTCTGTTGGTTGTAACAAATCCTCAATTTGCTTTTGACCCACCGAGTCTTGAGAAAGCAAAAAGGATTTTTTAGCCAAGCCAGTATCTCTCATCTACAGACATCGCTGTTTGTTAAAACCAACAGAGGGCGCTGTGGGCTTCTCAGCCCCTTTCCCCTAATGCCTTGTGATATGCAGATGCTAAGTAGAGGGCGAAAAGGCAAAACAAAAACTCTACAAGCCGTTCGGTGCTCACCTTAAGGAGAGATCTTCCCTTCCTGAGCTACCCGATACCTCCCCCCCAGCCAGCCAGTATCTTCTCTACTCTGCACTGAAGAGGGAAAAAAAATCCCGAAACAGCGTTGTCTGTAGATGAGAGATACTGGCTTGGCTAAAAAATCCTTTTTGCTTTCTCAAGACTCGGTGGGTCAAAAAGCAAATTGAGGATTTGTTACAACCAACAGAGGGCACTGTGGGCTTCTCAGCCCCTTTCCCATAATGCCTTGTGATATGCAGATGCTAAGTAGAGGGCGAAAAGGCAAAACAAAAACTCTACAAGCCGTTCGTTCGGTGCTCTCCTTAAGGAGAGATCTTCCCTTCCTTATCAATTGTCATGACAGCCAGGGGCCTAATAAAGGCCTCAATGTCTGCCATATTACTACTACTATTACATCCATTCACAGGATATACAGCTATTTTTGTACACTGTTCTGCAACATATTATTATTGCAGAACAGTCTACAAGCGATTGATCCTCCTAGTGATTTAGTATCCTAGGGAGATTAAAAGTTTTAAAAATAAATATTCAAAGTGTTAAAACTGCCCATGTTGCCATTTTACAAATAAAATAATATAAAAATGTCAAACATAATTGGTTTAACCACATCTTTAAAAGTCCAATTAGAATATAATTTATCCAGTACAGTGAAAACTATAGGAAAAAAATACCTAGTGCTAAAAATTGCAGAAAATAATTTTTTGGGGTTTCCTAGTACTGGCGACATTTTGACGTTGTCGTGGCAGATTTTAGGCGCATTGAGTCAGTGTAAAGTGGGCCTGAAAGTACGATACTTTCTATAATCTGGCGTCTGGTATACCTTGCATAGTAAACTTAATACGCCTAAAAAGATGCATTGTGATGAAAAAGACGCATTGTGCAATCGCGGAGCATGATGTATCATTACTAGTGTATGTAATGCGTCTCGATAGGCACATTGCATTATGGAGGCGCACAGCGTATCATTGCTACTACTGTATATGTAATGAGCCTTTTTAGGCGCATTGCAATGTGTCGTGCCCGGCGCATAATGTACCTAGTTTTGGTGTATGACAGTTCATTTAAATCGAGAATATGGCGTCAAGAGTATTTTTGGTGCAAAATAGGCCAAAAAAAGGCGCTTGCGTATTGGGACATTCCCGGCCCCTTTGTTTCTTTGGTAAAAGGTACCTTTAAAAGGGGATTTTTTGTCCCACAAAACAACCCTAATACATCTATGCAGATGGAAAAAAAGAAAAAAGTTATGGTTTTTGGGAAAATGGTCGGGAAATAAAAAAAATTAAATAACGATGTAAACAAAAATCACTGTGACAGCAAGGGGTTAAAGTCTGTAGGTTTAACTCCTTTTATTAAATAATAAAAGCATCTTTTTCAAAAATTAAAAAAAAAATTTTTTGTTTTTTTCTGTCACTGCATAACATTTCTATTTTTAGTAGATTACCATAGGACTTTCTAATTAATTTTTTTTTTCTTATATTTTTTTGGGGAAACATTTTGGGTAACAATCAGCTATTCTAAGGGGTGTTTTTTTCTACCTTTTTTTATTTTTTTTTTCCCGTAGCCCTCACTGTGTGTGATAAGTGTTGACGATTATTATCACAAAATTGAAATCGGGGAAAGGGTTTTTAAATTGATCGGAATTTTTCATCACGGGGATAAATTTTGGTAAAAACTGACATAATCTATTAAAATCGCGCCCAAATTTTTTTTCCACTTCCTGTCATTTTGGCGGCCCGCAAATAAACTTAGAGAATAAAAGCAAGGGGGGGGCTGGGTTTTGCGACGTCTTGGGCTGGTATGTGATGGTTGTGATTGGCTGGAAAAAAATCAAAAAGACCCCCCGTTTTTTCATAGAAAAAGCCCCTTTCCGGTTTAGCCCTCAGTTTTGTGTTTTTGTTTCCTCATAAAAGCGGGGCATGTGCTCGGTCCCCCCCTTCAATCAGCTCAGCGAAACGTTTTTCCCTTTTTTCACCAAAAGACAAACTATTTCTTTTGAAAAGGGGTTTTTAATTAAACCCGTTTTTTTTTTTCCATTTTTGGGGAAATATTAGCTTGTATTTTTTTGCCGGGCCTGAAATTATATTAGGATAGAGATTTTTCGCAAAAAACAAATTTCAGGTTTTTAATCCCAGTTGGCGAAAGGGAAAAAAAAAGGGGTTTTTGAAACTGGTGGGTTTGCTGTCTTTTAATAAGAGACTGTCAAAAACTCCCTTTCCCTTCTTTTTAATTTTTTATCTTTCTGAACAAGGAAACGAAATGCATTGGTAACCCAGCAAAGAGGGGGGGTAGGACATGGTGGTAGAGGTCGAGAGAAGGGGCTCCTTCCAGTTTCTGGCGACAAAAAACGCCCTGCCATCGGATCGTCCGGGTTTCAGGACCGTCAGTCCTGCATCGCTGGGGCAGGGGGCCCTGTAAAAACTCAAATTTCCCAACAGCGCGCCAATCTGTTCTTTAAATGGTTAATGCAACCCCGCATCCACAGTCTTACCCCTTTTCCTCCCCGTCACGGCCAAAAGTCGTCCCTCACCATCATCAGATCCGTCCCAAAATGAAGCGAAGGGGAGCCCAAAGTCCCAAATCGTTTTACCCAAACCCCTGTGGATAATTTATTTTTTGAAACCTCTTGATGACAAAAAGCGGTTGGGGCAGAAAGCCATTTCCAAAAACCCAAAAGGGGCCCAAAAAGGGGATTTTGTCTTTCTTGACGCCCAAATTGCTGATGCCCATCAGAGGAGGGGAAAAGGGGCCGGTCAATCGGCAAAAAACCCCCGGGGGGGGCGGCCCAAAGTCTTTCAGTGCCTCTTGTTTTTTTGCCCGCAGCTCCCGGGTTTAGAATTCAGGACAAGGGAAAACACCTTTTGTTGATGATGATGAAAGGGGAAATTTCGGATCCCAAATTGGGCTTTTTCCCGAATAATTTTCTTGGAGGCTTTTATCACTGGACGAGGAGGGAAAACCCAAAGGGGTAGTGTCAATTTCGGGGGCCCCCCCCTCAAAAAAAGGGGGAGGGCGGTGGCAGAAGTCCGCTGAGATGATTCCGCCAAACCCCTTTATCAGCGGGAAAAACCGCTCCCGCTTATGCCGTCGAAAAAGGGGCCAGGGGCCTCTCAAGCCTGGGCCTTTTTCGAGCAAGCCTCTGATTCACCCAGCTAGTTCCCCTACCCCCTTTTGCCGTAAACGCATCAGTAGAGGCAAGAATCTTAGGTTTTTTAACCCACCCCAACATGTCTAGTCACATGCAGCGAATCCCTGAGTTGAAATGGGGGAAACCCTTTGGCCAAAAAAAAAGGCCACCCCGATGGGGGCCCTCCAACCACTGTCACCCCCACTGCCTCCGCCTCCTCCCCTCCCCACCACCAAGCGTTCCCAGCTGCCGGGCTCTCAGAGTCATGACGGGATCAGCCCCCGCTTCAGCCTCCACCATCGCCCGAGTACCAGCACACCAACAGAGACCATCCACCCATTCTCCTTCCCCCGTTTGACGACCCGCACGCCCTACAGCGGCCCTCTAGCAGTCAGCCTTCTGTCTTCCAGGGTTTGGGAGCAGAAGAAACACTTTAACCCCAAAAAATCCAAAGCCAAAACCCGAAAGTCGGCATTGCCAGGCTTTTGGCCTTGGAAACGTTCCCTTTTCCCTCTGGGGGAACCCGATGGGTTCCACCACGTCATGGCCTTGCCTCCCCCATACCAAATGCTGAGCAGGATTTTTGCCAGAAAAGCCGCCCCCTCCTGGCTAGCCACGTGTATCTAAAATTTAAGCGTGTTGTCTGCATCTGTTCGGAAAAGCCCCATTGCCCACCGACACGGGAATAGTAAGCAGGCCAAGGGCCCGTTTATTTCGTGACAGCTCATGGGTGAGTGGGGGTGTTCCCCGGTGGTAAAGGGTGGCTTCGGCTGGGCGCACGCCTTCATAACCGCAGGGATGGTGCAGGTTTTTCCCCCAAGGTCCCGGTGGCATCACGTCCCCAGAGAACCGGGCCCGTGTTGAAATTAATTGTCTTGGAGACCCCCACCAAGGTCAGGAGTGTGGATGGCCCAAAAAGATCCTCACTTAAGGCCATAAAAATGAAAAACATTTATGGGTGGCCCCCTCCTGGTCCCGGGACAAAAAAAAAACCAGCACTTTTTTTCCCACCCCCCCAAATAGACAGAAAAAATGCAGGAAAGGGGGGACCTTGCTGATTGTAAAACTGGAGACATCTGCTTCGTCTGCTTCACGTTAAAAAATGTCACGGTGGAAAACAACGTCACGACGTGGCAGGGGGAAGAGTGCCAAGTACCCTTTTGCGCAGAATAGGCAATGGGCAAAAAGCTAATGGGTCCTTGGGCAATCTTTATTTACCACCCCCCAAACCCAGAATGGGGGACCCTACAACACACAGAGCCCAGTTTAAGTCGGTCACGACATTGCGTCTCAACCCCCGATGTTTTTGGATGTGTGGGGGACCCAATTGACTTTGGGTATCCAAATGGTAAAGGGCCCCGGCAGCTCGCCCGCCAAGAGGATGTTCCTGCCAGCAGCCAGCGGACCTTCAGAAAAGCTGGAGGAGCATTACAGACAAACCATGGGGGTTTTCCCACAGAAAAGTTGACGTTTGACTTTCATTAAGATGAATCAGGCATGGATTCTGATGATGTTTTTGGCCCCAATTGCAAGGGTCACTTTATTTGCCGGTCTATTCCCATTCCTTTAAAAGAAAGGCCCTTTAAAATTTTTTTTTTTTTTTTTTTAAAATGATCATTTTTACTGCCTTTTTTTAATTCTCATTCCCAAAAGTTCATTTTGCGGGTTTTGCTGTGAGGAGACTGAAAAAAAGACAAAAGGTTTCATGAAAAAACCCCGTTTTTTCCCATTAAGTCACTTATCTTTAGAATTTTTCGCATTGTCAGGGGTTTTGGGGTCATGTTGCGTGAGAAGCTATAACTGGTCTTTTGGAACAGAAATGTGGCTTCTGAGTGGATTTCCCCCTCAAAATTTTTTAAACAGTGGCTGAAAGTAATTTTTAAAAATTTTTGGTGTCATGGTCTGTGAGATACAGCTAAAACAGGGTCCTTTGGAACAGAAATGTAGTTTAAGTGGCTTTCCCCCTCACAATTTTTAACAGTGGTGAGAAGCTTTTTTAAAATTTTTTGGGGTCAGGTGCTGGAGAAAAGCATAATCATGGCCCTTTTGGGAAAACAGAAATGTGGCTTTAAGGGGCATTTTCCCTACAATTTTTAACAGTGGCTGAGAAGTCATTTTTAAAATTTTTTTGGGGTCATGCTGCTTTGAAATCAGCAATATACGGTCCTATTATAAAAAAGTTTTTTCAAAACACACATTTGTTCTTCAAAATTTGAAAAAGTGGCTCAAGGGTCATGTTTTTAATTTTTGGGGGCATGTTGCTGTGAAATTGCAGCTATACACAGGTTTCCCAATTTTAAAAAATTGGGTTTTTAACAGACATTTAGGGATGTTTTTGTCCCGTGAAACTAAAACGGGGGTGAAAGACTCCCTTTTTCCGGAACTTTTTAAAACGGGGGGTCAGACAGGGTTTTAAAGGCATACTGTGGTAAGAACAGGGATAGGCAAAGTCCGTTCAATAAAAAGGGGGGTTGAAAGACCCTTTTTTTCCCGGGACTTTTTAATCGTGGGTCATGCAGGTTTTGGGTCAGCTGCGTCCAGGACAATTAGTCAAGTCCATTCAAGTAAAAAAGATGGTTCAAATAATATGCCTTCGGCACTTTTTTTAATTAGTGGGTATACAGGTTTAAAGGGGATGCTATGGTAAAACAAGGATACGAATGGTCTGTTTCTTTTTTTCTGGGCTTTTAAAAAACAAAATGTGTTACCTAAATTAGCACGTATCCATTTGACGTTGTGGATGTTAAATTCCAGCTTCTCCAGCCCGTTTTGGGGGGGTAAAAATGAAAGGGGTTGTTTCTTCCAAGATTTAATAGTCATCGGCGATAACTATTATCGATATCGAAATCGTCTTGATAATTGCTATATCACTATCGACCCCATGTGTGTCACGTAATCGTCTCACTTGTGTGATCGTAAGAATGTATTTTAATGTATGGGGTTTTACGATGCAGCAATACCAATTATTTGAATTTTTATCATGTTTCTTTTTTCCCTTTGTAAAACATTGTGTGAGATTTTTTCCTTACATTTATTTTAGTTTTATTTTTTTCTATACAATTTGCAGTAGAAGTTTATGTTGTTTTTCTATACACTTTTCTATTCATTTTTTCTATATACTTTATTTATGTATTTATTTTATACCACTAGAAAATTTGACCAGGCAATTCTTTGTTTCCTTACATGATACCCTGTAGTACTTTAAGTGCCATCAGGTCACATACATAGCAGATATGGGTTCTTTGTTAGGCCTTTGGTTGCCATAAGAATCAATGGACACCCATGATCACATCACTAGGGTGCTGATGGGCTTACAGAGGAAACCCTTTCCTTCGGTAAAACCACTTAGATGCTGCCGTTAATATTTACTGTGATATTTTAGGGGTTAAATTACTGAGAATGAGGTTAAAATGGTTTTTCAACCTTATATATTTATTAGCATATCAATAGGACATACCATATATTTCTGATAGGTGGAGGTCTACCTCTTGGATCTGCAGCTATCTTAAGAATGAGCCACCGATAGTCTCCACCCAGAATGAAGAGGTGTCTCTGCATGAGCACTACTCTCAGTGCTGTTATTTGGGAGTTTAGAGTACAGCCAAGTGGGTGAGCGCAACTGTTCTTGGACATCCCATTAAAATGAACCGAGAGAGCGGCCCATACATGGCCACTTCCGTTCTTGGTAGAAACTTTCAGGAGCCCAGCTCAAGACATGCCACAAATTCCTGAGATGGAAAAAACCCCTATCTAGGCTGCTATAAAAGACAACCACTGGGTTTGGCATAAGTACAGCTCTTGAGCCCGAAACATCCCTGTGTTATAATAATAATAATCTTTATTTATATAGCGCCAACATATTCCACAGCACTTTACAATTAACGGGGTATAAGTACAGACAAACCAGACATTACACAGCAAAAAGGTACTTGCAGATCAGACACAAGGTGTGAAGGCCCTGCTCACAAGAGCTTATAATCTATAAGGATGTATGAGTGAGACGAAGGGTGAGAAGTGCTCAGTTTACATATTGGTCCAGCCATGTTACATAAATGAAGAGGAGTTAACATAAAAAGTGGATGAGCCTGCCGCCAGACCGTAAATCTATATACAGGTAAGTGCCTTTGAGTGCCCAAGTGCAGGAAGTGACAGTGGGGGGGCTAAAAATTAGTGGTCATGGTAGGCCTGCCTGTATTCTCAGTCTGTGAGGGCTGCGAGTGTGCCTGATCATATGGAGTAGCTTGTTCATGAGATCTGGTGCAGCACGTGAAAAATCTTGGAGACAGGCATGGGAGGTATGGATGACTGAAGTGTGTAATCTCAGATCATCAGCAGAGCAGAGAGAGCGGGTAGGGTGGAAGACAGAGGTGAGGGAGGAGATGAAGGGGGGTGCAGTGCTGTGAAGAGCTTTATGGGTGTGAGAAGTTTATATTGTATTCTGTACTGAAAGGGCAGCGAGTCCAGTGACTGACACAGGGTAGCGGCATTAGTATAGCGGCTGGAAAGAAAGATGAGCCTGGTTGCTGCATTCAGGACAGATTGGAGAGGGGAGAGTTTACAGAGAGGGAGACCGATAAGCAGTGAGTTACAGTAGTCAAGATGAGAAAGTATAAGAGCAATAATGAGAGTTTAAGTTGTTTTCACAGTAAGAAAAGGATGAATTCTGGAGATGTTCTTGAGGTGCAGGTGACAGGAGCAGGCAAGAGACAGTGGGCCTGCAGCCCAGGAGTTATGGTGGTGCCACACAGTGAAACAGAAATAGCAGGGTCGGGTCAGTTAGTAGACAGTGGGATGACAAGAAGTTCAGTTTTAGTGAGGTTTAGTTTAAGACAGAGAAAGGACATGATGTCAGAGACAGCGGACAGACAGTCACTAGTGTTTTGTAGCAGGGCAGAAGTGATGTCTTGGAAGGAGGTATATAATTGGGTATCATCAGCATATGGTACTGGAAGCCAAATCTGCTGATGGTTTGTCCAATGGGGGCTGTGTAGATTGAAAAGAGGAGAGGACCTACAACTGATCTCTGAAGAACCCCAACAGTAAGAGAAAGAAGAGAGGAAAAAGGGAAATTTAAAATGGGGAAAGGGGCATCA
>JAODAL010062176.1:0-19890 GCA_025379985.1 Phyllomedusa bahiana | reverse complement strand
ATGGCGCAGGAAGCGCCCACCCGATGCCTATGGAAAGAATAGAACTATAGTGTATCAGGGAAGCAACGAGTTTGAAAATAGCTAAGAAGAAAAAGAAGGGAAGAGTATCGTTAGTAAATGAGTTGAGTAAAGGATAGACATAGATAAAAACATGTAACAAAATGGAAAAATAAAAAGGGGAAGGTAAAAATAAAAAAAACAAATGGAAAGGCGGAGGAATATAACAGCAAAAATAAATGAAAAAGGATAATGGAAATCTTAAAATAGTTACTGTAAATAAGTAGACAAATACATAAAAGTGATAAAAATAAAAAATTATAGTGGTATATAAAAAAGGGAGGTGGTATATTAGAGAAGAGAAAGGAAGAAAAAGAAATAAGGGGATAAAATTAAAAGACAATAAACAGAAATGAATAAGAGAGAAATGTAGAGATGAAGAGTAGGGCATCTTACCCTGTTTTCATTCTGTGCTGTGAAGAAGAAGAAAAAAAATAAAATAGAAATATATCTTAATACACTTATGCAAATAAGAAATCACATTCCATGTTAAGACCCTTTGGATATAGAGTATCCAATCTGTGGATCCAATAGGATTCACGTTCCTTCAAAAGTTTCAAATGGTTGTCTCCCCTCCGTGGTCTTTTCGCTTGTTCAAGGATTTGATACTTTAATTGAGCCACGTTATGTCCTGCTTCTTGAAAGTGGTGGAGAATTGGAAGCCATGTTTTGCCGTTCTTATCTGCTCCAAGAGACCAAAAAACATCCAAGATACACTTGTTAGAGCAGATGTTAGCTCCCTGAAAAGAAGTTCGTTTCAGTCTACTTTGTCATCTCCTAGACGAGGGGACGTTTCTATGTCTCCACTGCTGTCACTGCTCCAATGTCATCCAAGGACAGGGCAAACGATTGCATTAAAGGGTCCATTCACATGTGACAGCTCGTTTGTAGTAAATGCCATAAAATGTCCCTGTGGTCTGGTATATGTAGGGGAAAAAATTCAACACATTAAGGATAGACTGGCAAGCCACAAATCCACTATTTGTCGTAGCAAAACATGGCTTCCAATTCTCCACCACTTTCAAGAAGCAGGTCATACCATGAATCAATTAAGGTATCAGATCCTTGAACAAGTGAAAAGACCATGGAGGGGAGGCAACCATTTGAAACTTTTGAAGGAAAGTGAATCCCATTGGATCCACAGATTGGATACACTACATAAAGAGATGGGTGAATTTCTCAAAAATTTCACAACAAAATTTGTTTTGGTCTGAATTACTTCGGGATGAATTGCATTCAAAAACAGCTATTTCCAGGCTGCACAGAGCCTGTAGGTCCTGTAGAATGTTGTGTTTTAGTATGACCCGCACATGACTGCCGCCGCTCTTAGAATCGCTTCACTATAAAATTCCCTGGGCACTTAAGAGGGCAAAACTGACCAAAAAACTGAAGCGGGAATGTAGCCTGATAAAGTCATGGCAGCGCCAGCAGGAAAAAGAACAAGCTGCGGGCTCAGTTGGCAACATCAGTAGGCCGCAGAGTGACACAGTGACAAAGTGTGGAGATCACGGCAGCAGCCACAGCAGCAGCATCAGGTCAGACAGTGGCACAATGACAGAGTGTGTAGGTCATGGCAGCAGCCACAGCAGCAAGCATGAGGTCAGACAGTGGCACAATGCCATTCTGTAGGTGTCAAAAACAGGAGAAGGACACAGAGTGGCACAATGAAAGAGGGTGGAGGTCACGGCAGCAGCCACAGCAGCAGCATCAGGTCAGACAGTGGCACAATGACAGCGTGTGGAGGTCACGGCAGCAGCCACAGCAGCAGTACGAGGTCAGACAGTAGCACAATAAAATTCTTGGAGGTGGCAAAAACAGGAGTAGGCCACAGAGTGGCACAATGACACAGTGTGGAGGTCATGGCGGCAGGAGCATGAGGTCAGGTAGTGGCACAATGACACAGTGTGGAGGGCACGGAAGCAGCCACAGCAGCAGCATGAGGTCAGACAGTGGCACAATGACATTCTGGAGGTGGCAAAAACAGGAGTCGGCCACAGAGTGGTACAATGACAGAGTGTGGAGGTTGCACCAAAAGGAGTAGGCCACAGAGTGGCACAATGACACAGCAGCAGCATGAGGTCAGACAGTGGCACAATGACAGAGTGTGTAGGTCATGGCAGCAGCCACAGCAGCAAGCATGAGGTCAGACAGTGGCACAATGACATTCTGGAGGTGGCAAAAACTGGAGTAGGCCACAGAGTGGCACAATGACAGAGAGTGGAGGTGACGGCAGGAGCAACAGCAGCAGCATGAGGTCACACAGTGGCACAATGACATTCTGGAGGTAGCAATACAGTAGTAGGCCCGAGAGTGGCACAATGACAGAGTGTGGAGGTGGAACCAACAGGAGTAAGCCACAGAGTGGCACAATGACAGAGTGTGGAGGTCACAGCAGGAGCCACAGCAGCAGCATGAGGTCAGAGAGTGGCACAATGACAGAGTTTGGAGGTGGCACAAACAGGAGTATCCCACAGAGTGGCACAATGACAGAGAGTGGAGGTGACGGCAGGAGCAACAGCATGAGGTCAGAGAGTGGCACAATGACAGGGTGTGGAGATGACCATGGCAGCAACAACAGCAGCAGCAGCATGAGGTCAGAGAGTGGCACAATGACACAGTGTGGAATTCAAGCCAACAGCAGCAGCAGCATGATGTCATAGAGTGGCACAACGACAGAGTGTGGAGGTGGGTGGCAATACCAGTCCCTGGTAAAGATGGGGGTAGGCAGATGGATAAACTGTCAGCAGATGTGTGGCATCAGGCGGGTGGCGGCATCAGAATAGTGGCTGAGGCAGGTAGTTTGAACCCAGACTCATTTCTCAAAGTTTGGCTGATGTAATCTGACGCCTAAGGCATTGGTGTGTGGAAATGCTGGCCGATCCACGCCTGATTCATCTTGACAAAGGTCAGTCGTAGACAAGCTTGTTCTCCTTGGAGTAACCATGGCCCCTGCCGTACTGAACACCCACTCTGATGCCACAATAGTGGCCGGGCATAACAGCTTCTCCATTGCAAACTCGGCAGTTTGGCTGCCCAGTAGTCCAGCGGATCTTCTAACTGGGGTGGCAGAGTGTTGTCCAAGTAGGCCACCACCTGTTGGTTCAGGGACTGCTCCAGGTCCTGCTGCTGCTGCTGGCGACTGCCCTCCTCACGAGGCGGGTGAAGGAAGCTGCTCATCAGTGACTCCAGACTTAGGTTGCTGCTGATGGAGCTGGTACTGCTCCGACCCCCCCACCTTCCCACAGCAGCCGCGGCAGTAGTACATGAGCGCTGAAGAACCCCTCCGGTCAGACCTGTCAGAAGAGGGACGATGCCGCACATCTGACTACGCACAACTGACTACCGAGGATTTCCCTATAGTATTTGAGTTTGACCTCCCTCTCAGCAGCCGGGAAAAAGGCTCCCATTTTGGACTGGTAGCGAGGGTCCAATAGGGTGGAGAGCCAGAAGTCATCCCTCTGCCGGATGGTGACTATTCGGCTGTCACTAGCCAGGCAAATCAGCATGCTGCGGGCCATATGCAGAAGTGACTCCGAGGTACTCCCTGCCTCCATCTCCACTATATACTGCCATGGTGCTTGCGGGTCATCTGCCTTGTCTTTCTCATCTCCATCTACCTCCTCCAGCTGCTCCTGCTCCTCCTATCCTGTCACCTGGGTAGAAAATCCACTCATTTCACCAGACAATGCTTCTGCTCCAATGTCCTCCTCCTCCGTCTCCTCCTCCAGTTAAGTCCCCACCGGACTCATGGGGCCACGAGATGTAGTCGCCACGTCTCCAGTCCCCTGCCAAGACAAATTTTTCAGCATCTGTTCCAGGACATGAAGCAGTGGAATGACGTTATTCATCCCGTAGTCCTGGCGACTGACAAATAACGTGGCCTCCTCGAATGGCCTCAGCAAACGTCAGGTGTCACGCATGAGCTGCCACTTGCTAACATTAAAGTTACACACGGGAGTACTCCTGTCCGGCTGGATCATCAAAAATTCGTTAATGGCCTTTCTCTGTTCATACAATCGGTCCAACATGTGTAGGCTGGAATTCCAACGGGGGGAAACATCGCACATCAGCGTGTGTTGGGGGAGGCCGTTTTGCCGCTGCAACTCGAGGAGGGTGTTGCTGGCTTTGTAAGAATAGATGATGTGCTTGAACAGTTTCCTGGCCATTTTTAGAATCTTCTGAAGATCGGTGGAAGACTTCAGGAATCTTTTCGCAATCAGATTGAACACATGCGCCATGCAGGGCGCATGGACAATTCCTCCTCGGTTCAGCACGGACACCATGCTCCTCCCATTGTCTGTCACCATGGTTTCGATTTGCAGTTGGCGCGGAGAAAGCCACACATCGATTTCTTGCTGCATGACGCGGAGCAGTTCCTCCCCTGTGTGACTTCGTTCGCCGAGGCAAGCCAGGTGTAGAGCTGCGTGACACCGCTGTGCCCTACACATGTGGTATGATGGAGCAGTACTTGTAGAGGCTGAGAAGGTGGTGTGGAGGAGGAGGAGGCGGACATTGGCGCAGGAGCGGCAATTTGACAACGTGGAGGAGAAAACAGCATCTCCTGTCCAAGTTGTTGGTGTGGCTGGGCAGGAAGCACATTCACCCAGTGGGCCGTAAAGGACATGATGACATGTACTGGCCCTGACCATAGTTACAGTTCCAGACGTCCGCGCTGCCGTGCTCCTTGGAACAAACCGATAAGCTCCAGGACTGGCCCTTCTGTTCTACATATTTGTGATGGGCTGGTACTGCCTTTTTGGAAAATAAATTACGGCTTGGAACTCTCCACCTCGGCTCGGCACAGGCCATTAATTCTCTGAATGGTGCAGAGTCCACCATTTGGAAAGGGAGGGACTGCAGTACCAACAACTTGGACAGGAGCATGGTCAGCTTCTGCACCTTAGGATGGTTGGACACATACTGTTGTCTCTTTGCAATCGCCTCATTGAACGACTGCTGGCGCCATGAGTAGCAAAGAGCAGGAGCATCTGGACCGAGAGATGATGGCAAATAGAAACAGCTGCAATATATATATATATATATATATATATATATATACACACATATATAATATATATATACATATATATATATATAAAACATATATATATATATATATGTATATATATATATATATAATATATATATATATTATATATATATATATATATATATATATATATATAATATATATATTTATTATATAATATATATATATATATATATATATATATTATATATATATTCTGCAGAGGTGGTGGAGCCTTGACTGTCTGAAATGGCATGCGTGCCACTGGCCGCTGCGGCTGCTGTGGCGGCGGCAGGATGGACCACCACATCTGAGCCATGTTTCTCCAAGGCCACCTGATGGTGACGCTGCATGTGTTGATGCAGGGTCGTGGTGCCAATGTTAGCTCCCTGGCCACGCTTCACTTTCTGCCCACAAATTCTACCTATACCCTTATTCAGCTCCTCTGGCGTCTTAGCAAAGAACTGCCACACCGCCGAGTAGCTGATTTTACCGCCAACGCTCCGCACTGTGTGACTACTACCGCCGCTGCCTCGCTGAGCCACTGTGCCTCTACTTTCTTGGACCTGCGAAGCGGGTTTTCTACCCCCTGGCCACTTGGCTCCCGACCTCGCACTGCTGCTACCCTGTTGACTCACGGCCACACAACCCACTTGCTGGCTGCGCCGCTGCCTGACGCAGAAGCTGACGCCCTCTTCTCCTGGCGATGATGAAGCCCTTGCCTCACCCGGCTCCCAAGTGCGCTCGGCTAAATCATCATCAATTTGTGTTTCATTGTCACTGCTGTCCTCATCACCGGTCTTGGTATGCAGAGGCTGACCCCTCACAACATGACCTCACATGCTACTCTCCATATCTATACTTTGCCGGCTACTGCAAGAAGCAGGGGATATTGGCCCCATTTCTTCGCTGCCAAGTAGCTGCTGACTGTCCTCCTCAAATTGTTCATCCTCGCTTTATAGTGGCGCTGAGCCTAGACCACATAGTAGATCTCTGCCTGAGGGAACCTGATGGGACAGAGGCGGGTTGAGGACAGGTGAGGGCCGCTGACCCGCTCCCGGGCCATGCCAACTAAGGGTTGTGTCTCACGATAACTCCGACTCTTGGCTGGGGTTGTCAGATGTCATCTGGGAGGAAGTGGATGACCTAGTCAACCAATCAAGAACCCTTGGGTTGCTGAACAACACACGGCCGCTAGATGACACCGGCAGTTCTGACCTCACCGAGTGACCCCTGCTGCGACGTCCCCTTACTGTGCTGCGACCTGGGCCTGCTTCAGGAATGTTTGTGCCACTGCCACTCACAGGTGAAGAGCCTGCCACCTCTCTGTCTGACATACTGTTTGTTCAAATATGTACAGACACTGTTTAATGAAGATATCTGTATATGATAAATACACACCCTGTATTTGACTCCAAATGAACCCACTAAGAAGCTTGGGTAACCCTTGGATATAAATTGCGCTCCACAAATGGGCAGGAAAAATTTACTTGTATGTGCCGTTTAAAAACACTGTGTATTTTACTAAATATAACAGCATTAACAGGCTTAATTAACCTTCGGATACGAATTATGCTACAGGCAAAATTTCTTCTGTGGCGGTGAAAAACAACATTTCTTTTACTGAGTACAACTGCAGAAACATACTTAGTTAACCCTTGGATGTAAATTGCGCATTGAAAAGTGCTGCCAAAAATTACCAGCTTTGTAGCATGTTACAATGGCATGTATTTCACGGAACACAACGACAGAAAAACTTGTAATTAACCTTCGGTTATGAATTATGCTACAGCCAAAATGTCTTCTTTGGCGTTGAAAAACACTGTTTCTTTTAGTGACCACAACAGCAGAACAACGCTTAATTAACCCCTGGATCTAAATTGCGCAAAAGAAATGAGCAACCAAAAATGAAGTGGTATTTGGATTGTAAAAAACGCTGTTTCTTTAACTGAATACAACAGGAACAGGCTTAGATAACCCTTGGATATTCAATGTGCTCCAGAACTGACCAGATAGCATTAAAATGTATATGCAGCTGAATTGGACGCACACTGGACTTCAATTCCAATAGCCCACAAAATCAGAATTAGAACGAAGAGAAGCAGTCTCTGAGACAAGCTGTGACACCCCCCAAAAATCGCTATATAAAAGTGAGGTTCTTTAGTATGAGATATCATCAGCAGCAGCAGCACCAGCTTCCCTACACAGCACAGTGAAAGCAGTGTAAACTGCCAGCGTCGCGCCCGGACTTATATAGTGCGGTGACATCACAGAATCCCGCCGGTCTCTGATTGGCTTCATCTCTGCACATGTCATGCAGGCTATGCTCTTCTTCCTCCCAGAGTTCTTTGCCCCATGTAACGCCATGTGCTCGCAGCCATTTTATTCAATTAAAAATACACTTCGTTCCCGCAAATCACCCCAAACTTCGACTTCGTTCAGAATCGAATTTTTCCTGAAATTCTAAACGAATACTACTTTGTTAGAATCGATTCGCCCATCTCTATCTACATCCAAAGGGTCTTAACAGGGAATGTGATTTCTTATTTGCATAAGTGTATTAAGATATATTTCTAAATATTTTTCTTCACAGCAACAGTAGAACAGAATGAAAACAGGGTGAGATCACCTACTCTTCATCTCTACATTTCTCCCTTATCCATTTCTGTTTATTGTCTTTTACTTTTTTTCCCTTATTTCTCTTTTCTTCCTTTCTCTTCTCTTATATAACCCTCCCTTTTTATATACCACTCTCCTTTTTAATTTTTATCACTTTTATGTATTTGTCTACTTATTTACAGTAACTATTTTAAGATTTCCATTATCCTTTTTCATTTATTTTTGCTGTTATATTCATCCTCCTTTCCATTTGTTTTTTTATTTTATTTTTACCTTCCCCTTTTTTTTCCATTTTGTTAAATGTTTTTATATATTACTATCCTTTAAGCAACTCATTTACTAATGATACTCTTCCCTTCTTTTTCTTCTTTGCTATTTTCAAACTGGTTGCTTCCCTGATACACTCTAGCTCTATTCTTTCCATAGGCATCGCGGCGCGGCGCTTCTGCGCATGCGCCGATGCCCTCTCCCTCACGCGTCTGGTTTCAACATCTGCGCATGCGCCAACTCCGGCGCCTCACTCTGGATCTGTTTCCGCTTCCGACGAGCGCATCCGCACCACGAGGTTCCTATTTAACATGTCTATTCATCCTGTATCCTATACTGGCTCTCTGCTTATCGGGCTACTGGCCCCATTCTCCGCTTCACACCTTCTCTTATGGTAAGAACTGTGTCTTTTTCTTGTTTTAGGGTTTAATAGGGCGTAATAGTATTCATTACTTGGGAAGAGCTTCACAATATACTACAGTGGACTTTCTTGGATGGTCCCATGTGTCTTAGACCACATTTTTTTCAGATCATTACTCGTTATTTCTGCCGGATAATTTATACAATGTTTCTTGCCTTGGCATTAGATTAGTGTTGGTAGGTTGTATACCTCATATTTTTACTACCATGCGGTTCTAACTTATAAAAAACCTTGTGACCAACTCGTGTACATACACAGAGACTGCTGTATATATGTATATATACCCCCTATGTAAATAACTCCAGTGTATTTTGTATATTTTTATGTCTTTTGTATTTTTGCTTATATC
Organism: Phyllomedusa bahiana; assembly: GCA_025379985.1. Classification (NCBI taxonomy): domain Eukaryota; kingdom Metazoa; phylum Chordata; class Amphibia; order Anura; family Hylidae; genus Phyllomedusa; species Phyllomedusa bahiana. Next base: position 11,148 of record JAODAL010062176.1, on the reverse strand, counting down.
TGTTTATGTTTTTTTGCTCATATTGGTGTATTGTTTATTTGTTTTGTAGTGACTGTTTGAAAAAGGTCATCATTGACCGAAACGTCATGACATACTAGTCACTCATATCGTTTAAGCATTATTGGAGCCTGTGGAATTCACTTAATAAATTATATTTATTCTTTGCCTCTCAAAACGGAGTGTGATCATTCTTCAATTTTGGGTCTACGGTGTACCAGTCACTACACCGATGCCTCTACCCTGTACACTACACCGATGCCTCTACCCTGTACCAGTCACTGCACCAATGCCTCTACCCTGTACACTACACCAATGCCTCTACCCTGTACCAGTCACTGTACCGATGCCTCTACCCTGTACCAGTCACTTCACTGATGCCTCTATCCTGTACAAGTCACTACACTGATGCCTCTACCCTGTACCAGTCACTACACTGATGCCTCTACCCTGTACACTACACTGATGCCTCTACCCTGTACCAGTCACTACACTGATGCCTCTACCCTGTACCAGTCACTACACTGATGCCTCTACCCTGTACCAGTCACTGCACTGATGCCTCTACCCTGTACCAGTCACTGCACTGATGCCTCTACCCTGTACCAGTCACTACACCTATGTCTCTACCCTGTACCAGTCACTACACTGATGTCTCTGCCCTGTACCAGTCAGTGGGCTGAAATGGACAGAAATGACTTTTTAGCTTTGCCAACTATACAGCTCTGAGCCTTCACATCAGATTGGGTCTAGAAACTCTTCAGTAAGCAGTGGGAGATTGCACTTGTGTTTCTGCATTGCCCTTATATTTACATGACTTGTGATAGGCTCACAGGATGCACTTGAGAGGTGTCTGAGAGGAAGAGGATGAAATGGTTTCAGTTGATCCAAGCTGTGAATGCTTTGGTTCTAAGCAGTGATCAACACTATGATGAAGAAATGGCTACTAATCTAAATGAACACCCTAGGTGGTGCAATGTGCTGTGTCTGCAATATTTTGACTCTACAAAGAAAAATCTACTAAAATGTCCCTATCCCTGCCTCCTAGCATACAGAGCTGAGCACAATTGTGATGGAATGATAGAAAAAAGAGGTGAGTCATAAAATCTAACTGTTAATAGTATCAGTAAAAAAGGGAGCATAGTCATCTCTCCAAAAAACAATGCAAAACTAGACAGTCCCTAGCCTATGATATGCAAGAAAATCGCCCTGACAAGGGCGCTCTTGCCAGGTACCTAGCCCGAGACACTACAATAAACAGTAGTTTTTCATTTCTGTGGTCAGAGGTCTTGATTGTCATACTCCTTACTTGTGAGTTGCTTATTTGTCTTCACAATGGTGATGGATTTTACAAGAAGTTCACAGGAGTCATTGTTGGTTAATTTTTTTAGTGGTACACAGCAGTCAGTTATGGTAGATTTTGCTTGCGGTAGACCGTGTTTTGCTTTTCTTTTGGGGGAACAAAACTTCAGCAGCTACATGTTAGCTTGAAGTCAGCAGAGTACATAAAACAAACTATAGGCATTGTTTTTTTACCTCTGCAGGCTTTTTTTTTCCATTTTGGCTGCATTTGTTCAGACAGTGGTAATTATTTCCCAAATGCAGTGATGACTTCATTCCCATGAAGAATTTCTCTCCTATAGCTTTGAATAGAATTTGGTTTTGTGATGTCACAAAAAACAAGTTTTTGTTAACTTTTACAAAAATGCTCTTAAACCGAGCAGAGAGCTGTAAGCACCAATAAGGGGATGTTCACACAATGTTATTGAATATGTTTGTGATATCAGCCAGGGTATTGTAAGAAAGGTAACCGGCTGATACTGTAACACAGCCGCTGAGGCCCCAGTGGGGATCATGCAGAGATGTAGCCCAACGTGGAATGTGTTTTGCTCTACTTTATGGTGCATACATTTATTTTATGGGACACAAAGGTGTGGTGGGGTTGGCCGTCTGTCCACTCATAAGATGATGTTAATGAGGTCAAGGCTGCATGTGACAGAACAGTGTGATGCTACAAGATTGTATCAGCCGTCCTCTAAGGCACAGATATTACAGGCAGAGTGCATATCACTTACTTCTTGTCCTAAGCCAGGTTTCTGTAAACTAGTTCTTCCTAGTAAAATCTTGCTCAGCAAATAAGCCATAACATGGACCAGTTTGTAGACATAGCACATATAATTATCCTTATACCTTGCTTCTGGAAAGTGATACATCTTGGTGCAGTTAATTCCAGGCTCCCCGTCATACGTGAGCTCTAAAAATCTATTTTTTGCTTGACTTTTTGTCTGACATCCGAAAAAGAAGTACCAAAGATCCTCCAGCAGCGGGTCATTGGGACGAGTCAGGGGGTTCACATTCTGAACTACATTCAAATTTCTGATGCGTTTCATGGACGACATGAATATCAGGCTGCAGTTGACCAACTGAATAGACATAAAGCCTAAATCTAGAATATTAATCCAAGACTCATGAAGGATCAATGTGATATTTTCCATATTAGCCATACTGATAAGGCGAACAAAACTTAGATGATAAAGCCCACAGATCACAATGACTTCAGCACGGGATTTTCTAATCTCTGCTAACCTCATTTTGTCCACATCTAATTCCTTGTCCAGTAATTTAATGGTGAAGTCTATGCAGATCCCATGCTGGGTCATCAATCTGCTAAGCACTACTGATTCCATCTCACCGACCCCATTTTGTAGTGTAATGATTCCAACCCAATTCCATCCAAAGTATTTCAGACACCTAATGATAGCTGTGTAACGAGCCTGATCATCAGAACCAATCTGGTATACTGTTGGGTACAAGACTCTATCACTTAGGAGAGGATCAGCAGGTCCAAAATAAATCTACATAGAAGAGAATACTGATCATAACTATATATCCAACTTTGTGCTGTAGACATCTTCTGTTTATATTTTTTATATTATCTATATTTTGTAGTTTTGTGTGACATTGTGGAGACACCACTTACCTGGGTAAACGTATATAGACTGAGGAGCTGTACACTGTACATAAAATCACCTATATTTACAGTGGGTACAGAAATTATTCAAACCCCTTTATATTTTTCACTCTTTGTTTCATTGCAGCCATTTGGTAAGATCCAAAAAGTTCATTTTTTGCTCATTAATATACACTCTGCAGCCCCTCCCCCTATCTTGAAAGGAAAAAACAGAAATGTAGATATTTTTGCAAATTTATTAAACAAGAAAAACTGAAATATCACATGGTCATAAGTATTCAGACCCATATTTAACTCACATTCTGTCCATTTCCTTCCAATCCTCTTTGAGATGGTTCTACTCGTTCATTGGAGTCCAGCTGTGTTTAATTAAACTGATTGGACTTGATTAGGAAAGGCACAAACCTGTCCATATAAGACCTCACAGCTCACAGTGCATGTCAGAGCACATGAGAATCATGAGGTCTAAGGAACTGCCCAAGAAGCTCAGAGACAGAATTGTGGCAAGGCACAGATCTGGTCATGGTTACAAAAGAATTTCTGCAGTACTCAAGGTTCCTAAGAGCACAGTGGCCTCCATAATCCTTAAATGGAAGAAGTTTGGGAAAATGACCCCAACTCTTCCTCGACCCCCCGTCCAGCCAGACAAGAATGGTGGGAGAAAACCTTGGTGAGAAAGTAAAAAAAAACCCCCAAGATCACTGTGACAGTTCCAGGATCAGTAGGGGGAGGGGAGAAAGTTCCACAACTACCCGCGCCCTCCCCCAGTCGGGGTTTTAAAATGGAAAAGGTTGGCCGCCCAAAGCCTCCCCCCGGCGAGATATAGAAAGCGCAACTTTTTGCAAAAAAACCAAAAGGATTCCCAGACTTTGGAAAAAAGATTCCTGTTGATGGGGCAAATTGCACTTTTTGGTTTTTAATTGAAGCAGTGGAGAAAAACCAGGCCCGTCTTCACCTCCCAATCCAATCCCAACCGTGAAAATGGTGGTGGCAGCATATCATAGGGTGTTTTTCAGCTGAGGACAGGGGGACTGTTTGAATTGAAGGAAAAGAATGCCCCCAAAGTACAGAGATATCCGGGGATAAAAAACCTTTTTTCAGACGCTCGGACCCCCCAAACTTCGCCGAAGGTTCTTCTTAACCAAAACCCAAGGAAAAAAACCAAAAAATTGGAAAATTTAAAAGGGGCGGCACACTAAAATTTTAAACAAAAAAAAAAAAACCCCCCCTTTTTTTTTTTTGGGTTTTTTTTTAATTTTCCCCCAAAAGGGGAGGGGAAAATTTTTTGGGCCTTTTTGTTTAAAAAAGGCTAAAAAAAATGGGAAAAAAAAAAGGGGCTTTCCAACCCATTTACTGGAAAAATAATATAATTTTTAACCAGGGGAAAAACCTTTTGTGAAAAATTCAGTTTTTCCCCTTTTTAAAACTAAATTTTGTTAAAAATATTTACCCCTTTTCTTTTTTTTTTTTTTCCTTTTTCCCATGTTTTGGGGGTTTTTGGGAAGGGTAAATTTTTTTAAACTAAAAAAGCAAAAAAAAATTAAAAATTTTTTTTTGGAAATTCTTAAAATTGGGTAAAAATAAAACAAAAAGTTGAAAAAATAAAAAGGGTTTCCTTACTTTTTCCAAAAAACCAAAAGGTTTCTGTTAAAAAAAAAACCCCCCCTTTGGGCTTTTTTTTTTAAAAAGTTTTTTTAAAACCTTTTAAAATTTTGGAGAAAAAAACCAAACTTACCTGGTTTTACTTTTTACGGGAACGGGAACCCCTATTTCCAAAAGGGGCCTATTAAAAAAAAAATATAAAAATTTTTTTGGGTTGCATTTGCTAAAAACTAAAAAAAAAGGGGCTGCGCTTAAATTTTCAAAAGGGGGGGTTTAAAGTTTGGGGTTTTTTTTAGTCCTATTTTTTGGTCTAAATTCCAAAAAGGAAAAAAGGAATTTGGGTGGAAAAGACCCCTCCCCGGGGGAAAAAAAATTTCCTTAAAAAAATTTCCAACACAAAAATCAAATATGGAATTAACCCGCCCCGGTTTTAAATTGGGCCCATAAATTTTTTTGTTAATTATTTTTAAAAAAATAAAAATTTGAAAAAAAAGTTAAAAAAATGTTTTTTAAATAATTTGTTTTAAAAGGTTTGAATTTAATAAAAGTACAATTTTTAAAAGGTTAAAAATAAAACCAACTGAACCAATGTACCATGAGCATTTACCTTCCAGTCACAGTTTTGGTCCATTGCTTCCTGACTGAGGTGTTATGTAAGGGCCTGAAATGCTCTCCTGAACCCGCATGTCCAGTCTAACATAATAATCTACCTTTAAGAGAATTTTACATAGAAGAATTTTGTATTGATTTTCCCAAAAACCCAGGAGGGAAACACATAAAAAAAGTGAATGGAAAGATTTGAAACCATTTCCTTTTTAAACCTACTTTGACCCCAATGCACGGGTTAAAAAAAAGAGCCAAATCTACAGAACAGATGGACTTATAATAAATGTAACACGAACGAAAAAATGGTCTGGGGGGGGGGTTTTTGGGAAAAGTCGATGGGCCTACATTCGAAAGAAGAATGAAAAAAGTATAAAGATATACATCATGCCACGTGGAAGTTTCAAATTACTCCTCTAAACAGTGAAGGTCTAAAATCTCCTTAGAAAAATTGGGAACATTAGCACTCTTATAATGAGCAGAAATCAGCCCTCCAAAGATGATGTCTCCTGCCTGATAATATTCATATTCAAAGTTAACTCTCAGCTTTGTCAGGCTGCACGTTGCAGAGCCTAGGTCACAAAATGTAACAGGTAGAAAGATAATCAATATATAAGAGATAGAGTATGGAGAAGACCAGTGCATGCCCCCAAATTTTCCTCGCATTCAGCCCAAAAAAACAGCAAGGGAGAGACGGCAATCAAGCTGCTTTAAACTGCCCGGGATTGATTTAATCAGAGATGCGAAATTGATTGCCAGGTTGGTTAAAAAAGGGATTCTAAGCATGAGGATTTTTTATTCAAAAAATTGAATTCAAAAAAAGGGGTTTTACCGCCGTTGGTAACCCCTTCCATACACTGGAAAACACTGTAACCAAAAAATGTGAGACAAAATACTAAGAGGGTTGGAGCATTCATTTGCATGGCAGTGGGGCCTAATGGGGGCCCAGGCTTCCTTTTGGTTGGCTCCTGGGTAAAAAAGCCCTTTTGGGAGATGTATTGCCAACTAATTTGCCTTTTTTGGTTTAGAACAAAACCCCGGGGCAAAAAGTGAAAAGGATTTGTTGCTTTTTCAGCCTTAACCATCGAAGTAGTGTGAAATTTTTTTACGAATCTAAATGTTCTAAAAAATATGGGTGAATTTCCTAAAAAATTTTGGTCGCCCCTTCCCCGAATTTTTCCCGCAAATCTTTTTTTGGCCGAAAAAATTGGGGATAATCGCTTAAAAAAAAACGCTATTTCCCCAGTTTCCAACCCTGAAGGGTGCTGTAAAACGTTTTTGCTATGTTTAAAAATTTTGCAGAGCGTTGGTTTGGTCTTCTAAATCTGTGTTTTATTGACCCCACGCTGCCCCCGCCTTAAATCGCTTCACTAAAAAATTCCCCCTGGCCATTTTAAGGGCAAAACTGCCCAAAAAACTAAAGCAGGATTGGCTATAAAGGCTTGGGGCAGCGTCGCTGTAAAAAACAATCTGAGGAAAGATCCTAAAAAAGCCAAAAGACCGTAGTAGGTTACGGGAGCCCCACAGATAACAGCACTTTTGGGGACGTCCAGGGCCCCCTGCGAGGCCATAGCCCCGGTGTCATTACCCCATTTTTTGACCACAAACTGGTCATACTTTCTCCCAGGGACATCTCACAAAACCCACCCAAAGGGTCTTTGGGTTTTTTTGGGACACAAACCCCTTTGGCATCCCCCGGAAGCGGGTGGGGGGCCCACCTTCTCGCCCATCTGCCTGCGCTTCCCCAGCCAGAGAACTCTTTGCTATTCTTCTGCCCCCACATACGGACCAATTTTTTTTGGGGACAGTGGACACAAAGAGGGGGAAGACATCCCTGCTTCTTCAGAACGGGCAAATAGTTTGGGGAGAGTTGCAATTGGGGTTAGTTCGAGCGGTAAGGCTTTTTTAAAAGGAAAAACGTTAGGAGGACGGCGGGACAGGCCAACAAATGTTTTTAAAGCCGATCGCACTTGGGAGGGGGAAAAGAAAGCAAGCCTATATTTACATTTTCCCATGGGAAAAACAAAAACCTATTGTTTTCTATCTATAAAACCTAAAAGTAACTTTTATTATGTATAACACTTAACCTCATACACATTATTTAAAACCTATTTAACCCTTAAATTTTCTCTTTTACTTCTGAAGAAAAACTCCTTTTCTTTTCAAACTGGGGGAACACCCCCATTAAAAAGGAAAAACCTATTAACATTAATTTACTAACTCCAGTAAGGGACCCCAAACACCTACTTGGCTTTTCACCCTAATCTAAGGGACGAGACACAGCATGACAACTGCGTCTCGTCATAGAACTAAGTTTAAAAATTTATTTTTTGATTTAGTTCAAAATATGTGACCATTGCGTCAACTTTTATCTCGGTTGGGATAGTCGATTTGTAAATTATATCCCTTTATCCATAATAAAATCGCCAATGACCTTAAAGTCTTGGGAGGGAACAACACCTTCATTCTTTCACCCCCAAAAAGGGGGGAAAGCTGGAATTAGCTTTCCAAAAAAAATTAAACTGGTCGTGCTACATCTTGGGGAAAAAGAGTCCAGGAAAAAAAAATCACAAAACATTCAAACCCTTCCGTACCACCGTAGACCCTAAACCACATGACCCACAAATTAAAAAGTCCAGAAGGCAGTATTACTTGAACCCTATTTTTTGTTGAACTGCAAATCTACCTGTCCGGGGCCGCAGTATGACCAAATTTAAAAGTCTGACCCAAAGATTAAAAAGTCCGGAATAAGGGCTTTTAACCACCATTTTTTTGTTAACGGACATTGCTATACAGGCCTGGGCCACGCATGACCCAACCCATGACCCCAATTTAAAAAGTGCCGGAAAAGGAGTCTTTCAATCACCATTTTAGTTGAACTGGACATTGATTAACCCTTTCCTGTACCCAGCAGACCCCAAACTGTTTGACCCCCAAAATCACAAAATGGCACTATGTATTTTGTACAGTGACTTCCCTTTAATTTTTTGGTAAGACATTTGTTTTCAAAATTATTTGGGAAATTTTTTTTTTGTTTTACATTAAAATTACCCTTTTTGCTTTTTTTCAAGTGGAAAAAACAACAAACACCCCCCCTGCATTTTTTAAAAATATTTTTTACAGGTAAAAGTGATAATTTTTTCGCACACCCTTTAAAAACACAAAAGTCCTAATCATCCCAAAACACTACTTAGTTGGAAGGACATTTGCCCCCTGGCTTCTGAGAGTGATTCACCAATTAATTTTCATTGGTTTCATTTTTCCTCAAAACCTTCTTTTATGATTAGGGGACGATCCCCTAATCAAATGATTTTACCCATAGTGACTCCAGCCCCAAAAATTTTTTTAAACCTCAAATTGTGCAATTTGTGTCCAGCCCCCATCCTTTTTGACACTCTTAACCCCACAGAAATCCCTTTTTCAAAACAATTTTTTTTTTAAAGAATTTTAAAATTTCCCGATTTCCCCAACTTTAAGCCATGCTGCCGTCAGTCATTTGTTAACACAGGGCCAGCTGCCAGGGCCAGATTTCAGTGGGGGGGGAAGCCCTGTGGCGTCCCTCATGTATTAACATGGGGGAAAAAAAGCCCCTTTTGCGCAGCAACGAAAACAAATGTGCGAAGCAGAGTGCGGGGAAAAGGGGAAGGTTTAGGTAAGACCTCCAAACCCCCCTCGTCACGTAAGACCCCGGGTAGCGCTTGCCCCCCCGTTAGTGCGGACCAATTGACTTCACTGGAAATACTGGTGGGTTACGCTCCCCTTTCCAACCCCGGTGCCCTTTTTTTGCATTCTTTTTCTGTTTTTACCAAGTGCTGCGGGAAAATGTCTTGTTCTTTTTCTCTGTCCGGGTCCATACGCATGTCTCTGAATAACTACATTGGTCAAGTCTTCCTGACCCCTGTACAAATTCAAGAATATTTTTTCCAATATTTGTACATGCAATTTTTTTATAGTTCAATTCTAGAAAAAACACATTTTTAAAATAAGATGGGGAAACCCACCACGTTTTTTTTCTCTTTTTTTTTAATTGTTTAAATGGGGGTTTTCACTACAGGATTGCTAGCTATTTAAAGATTTTGCAAAAGCAAGTCTTTTGCAATATGGTCCATTTAAAATTTTTCCCAATTGGATGACGATATAATCGTAAATTGAAATCGGTACGGTTTTTAGGTTTTATCGGAATTTTCCCATCACGCGAAAAATTTAGGGGGAGAATCTCGCAAACTATACTATCGCGCCATTTTTCGAATTCCTGTCATTTTTGGGGGCCACAATCAGCTTTGGCATAAGCAGGGGAGCTGGTTGCGACTCATGAAAGGGTTTTGTATGGTTTGATTTGGGTGGAAAAACAATGACCTGTTTTGAATAGAACGGCACTACCCTTTTGCACTGTGGTCAGATCTCTCATTGGGGGACTGTGCTAAACTCTCCTCAAAAACAGTACTCAAGACACAGTTTTCTTTATTCACCAGACAATTATGCTTTTAGCTGTGAAATTAGAAAATATAAATTAGAGAATTTCAGCTCTTAGTTAGTTAAGCCTGAATTTTTAAAAGACATCTAGCCTGTCACCCCGGAGGGGTGGGGGAGGGGAAGAGGGGTGAGGGCGAACACAGAAGCAGGCTGGCACTTTTGTAAAAGGGAGTTTATTTTTGCAACCCAGACTCTGCTTTAACCCGCATTGAAATGGCTTTCTTTTACCGTCTTTTGGAAAACACAAAACCCCACCCGAGGGGAAAAAAAACCTTTTTTTTGTGCAGCCCAGTTTTGTTCAAAGACCCACCCTGTACTTACATTAGGATACAGGAATTTTCTAGTAAACTGCTTTTGTATTTCATTGGTGGGAAAGCCCAACCTTTTATTATCCGTCTCAATTTTAATTAGGTGTTTTTCACTGTGGTGCAGCCCATTTTTGTTCAATGACCCATCTTGTACTTATATTAGGATACAGAAATTTGCTAGTAATTGCAGGTGTATTTCATTGGTGCAAAACCTACCTTTTATTATCCGTCTCAATTTTAATTAGGTGTTTTTCACTGTGGTGCAGCCCATTTTTGTTCAAAGACCTATCTTGTACTTATATTAGGATACAGAAATTTGCTAGTAATTACAGGTGTATATTAGAGTTGCAAAACCCACCTTTTATTATCCGTCTAACATTTAAATAGCTGTATTTCACTTTGTTGAGGCCCAGTTTTGTTCAAAGAGCCACCTTGTACTTAAATATGAATAGAGAAATGTTGTGGTAACTGCTGTTGTATTTCATTGGTGCAAAACCCACCTTTTTTTTTCCGTATAACATGTAAATAGCTGTATTGCACTTTGGTTCGCCCCAGTTTTTTCAAATAGTCACCTAGTACTTAAATTTGGATAGAGAAATTTTGCCTTGCAATGCCGACTTTCAGGCTTTTGGCTGTGGGATGGTTTGGATTAAAGTGTTTCTTCTGCTCCAAACCTGGTAGACAGAAGGCTGGCTGCTAGACTGGCCTCTGTACGGCGTGCAGGTCGTCAAACTGGTGGAAGGAGAAGGGGTAGGATGGGTCTTTGGTGGTGTTGGTGGTACTCGGGCGACGGTGGAGGCTGAAGCAGAAGCTGATCCCTGATCATGACTCTGAGAGACATGGGCAGCTGAGGAACGCTTGGTGGTGGCGGAGGAGGAGGAGGCGGAGACAGAGGTTGTGACAGTGGTTGGAAGCCCGGCATTGGTGTGGCCGTTTTTTGGTCAAGTGTTCCCTCCATTTCAACTCATGCATTCGCTGCATGTGACTAGAAATTTTGGTGGTGGTTAAACACCTAAGATTCTTGCCTCTACTGATGCGTTTACGGCAAAGGCGACATATGACATCGCTAGGTGAATCAGAGGCTTGCTCGAAAAAGGCCCAGCTAAAAGGTCTGGACCTTTTTCGACAGCGATAAGCGAGGGCAGTGTTTCCGTGATCTGGCTGGGGAATAACTCGCAACTTTTGCGACCGCCC
>JAODAL010062175.1:0-19891 GCA_025379985.1 Phyllomedusa bahiana | reverse complement strand
TTTCATTTTTGGCAGGATAGCGGGGGTTTAAAAATTGACAGCCCCCCAAAAGCTGGGGTATTTTTTTGAGACGCTGCCTGTCCCCGATTCCCACTGGAGTTTTTAAAAAAATATGCAAGCTGTTTTTTTGCGTTTCATATGGGCACGGGGTAGGCCCCGGGATTAAAATCAACCCTTTTGGGTTTCCCCAAAAAGTCCCGGGTGGCCTTCCGTCCCCAGCTTAAAAAATTTTTACTGGGAAAGTCAGTTCCCGTAGAATCCCAGCCTGGGTCCCCCTTATTTGAAAATTGCCAGAGGGGACAAACTGGAGAAGTTGTGGCGGGCCCCCAAAAAACCCCCCTTTTAACCCTCGCCCCTATGGTCTACAACTCCAAACAAATTCCCCAAGCCGTTGCTGGGCCTAAATGGTTTGAAAGGGAAGGTGGGAAAATTTTTGTAAAAAATTTTAAGTTTAAAAGCCGCGGTTTTACCTTTTACATCGTTTCTCTTCCCCCAAATTGCCCTGTTTAGGTTCGGCACCCCCAAAGAAGCCTTTGGTTTTACAACCAGTTTTCAAGCGGGTGGACATTGGGGACTATAGGACTGGGAGAAATTTTTTCCCTTTTGAAGTTCTAAGGGAAAAATTTGGGCTCCCCCCCAGACTTTTTAAATCTTATTTACAAAAAAAAAACCCCCATTTTTTCCCCCTTTTGCTTAGCTTTATCTTTTACGTTGGTATCGGTCCCCACCCGTTTTTTAAAAGATATGTTAGGCAAGTTTTTTAACCGGGTGGGGCTGATTTCCCCGGGTATATCAAAAAATTAAGTGAGCCGGACTCTGCCCCTGACCCCCCCCTCACTCCTACATGTAGGGAAAAAGGGAGGATTTTTTGGGGACGCCCATCCCACTAAAAACATGGCAAACGAATTTTTTTCAGGGGAGCCAAAATCTTCCTCGTGCGTCTTAAAAAGGAAAAAACCCAATAAAAAAATGTTATTGATTGGTTTCACACCCCCGAACCCCTTTTCCCCCCCACCCTTTTACCCCCCCCCTTTTTAAATTTTTTCTTGGAACTGTGCTTTTGGAATGGGGAAAACACGGGGAAAATTGGGCCCCTAACTGGGGAATGCCCTAGAAAAAAAATCCCGGAGGAATAGCCCCAAAACCCCAAGCTGGGCGGATTTTATACCCCTCAAAAATTCCTCTGAACCCCCTTTACCCGTTAAATTTTTTTTCCCAAAGGGGCCCTTTGCCCGGGCCCAAATCGGGCGTTTTTTTTCTCCAAAATGCTAACAGCAAAACCCAAAAGCCTCAATTTAAAATACACTAAAGATCAAGGACCCCTTCTCGAAAGACCCAGCATGGGTTTTTGTCGAAAAAAAGAACCCTCCGGGGAGATGGGAAAAATCTCAACGGCTTTTCCCGGGGGCCGAAAAACCCAAAAAACCCCCAGGTTATCTGGATGCCTTGGGATAATTTCATAATTTTCCAATTTTAAACCGGGAAACAAACAAATGTAACAACTAGACCAAGTTGCCCACCCAAACCGTTTCTTCCAACCCCCCCCCAGAAAAAGGATTTCCCCCTTTTCGTTTTTTTTTCTTGAAATTTTTTTACCACCCTTTTTTTTTTTCCCATTTGCCGGGCCACTTTCAAGTACATTGGTCCCCTATCTTTGGTTCGGGAAACTAATAAATTTGGGGGATTTTCTATTGAAATTTTAGGAACCCCTTTTCCTTTTACAATGTAAAAACAATACGATTTTTCCCAAAAGGCCTTTCCTTTTTGGGTGTAAACGCTTGTGGATTTTAAAGTTTTTCTGGGGTTTTCATTTTTAAAAAAAAAAAAATACAGTTAAAAAAACAAACAAAAAAAAACCCCAAACAAAAAAAACATTTGGGTACAGGACCAATTACACCCCTTTTTATGGTTGGGGGATGAAACAATCTTGGGGAAAAAAAAAAGTTAAAGGGGGGCTATTTTGGTAAAAAAAAAGGGGTCAGAAAAACAAAAAAACCCATTTTCAATTACCCCCCCTAAAAACCCCCAATATTTAACGGGTTTTTTGGGGATTTGGTGGTTTTGTTTAAAAAAGGGTTTAGTGTTTGGTGAAAAAATTTTTGGGAAAAATAGTTTTAAAAAGAGAATTGGAAATAGTTTTAAAAAGGGTTTTTTGTAAGAAAGGGGGGATAAAAGGGAAAAGTCAATTATTTTGCGGGGAAAAAGGGAAAGTCAATGGGGCGCGGGGGTGCCAGTCCCCCCGCGGCCCCTGGGAGTTACACACATAGCGCGAGCTCCCCAAAAACCAAAAGTACAGGGCTGTTTGCTGGTTTTTAAATTGAAATCTTTCCCCCAGCAGGCCGCAGGCGTTTAAAATTAGCATAAAAAAAAGTAAACCTATCAAAAGCTACATTTAAAATCTCCTTTAAACTATGGTTATGGGAGCAGCTACACTTTGGGGTATGCTTTCGATATTACCCTCCGCTTCCAAATACCCAAGATCGTTTGGGAAAATGGTAGAAAAAAAATTTCCCTTTAGGTAGCTATGCTGGGGAGGGGGCCCCCTTTTTATTTTAACCCCTTAGTAAAAACCCATTTTTGGGTTTAATGACTAGGCAATTTTTTTTTTTGTTTTTTATTATTTGTATTGCAAAAATTTTTTTTTAAAAAAAGGTTTAAAAATAACTAAATTGAAATTTAAATTTTTTTAGCTGTTGTGGGAAATGGGGGGAAAAACCCCAAGATTCAAAAATTTTTTACCCTTCATCATGAGTAGAAATTTCAAGATAATTTTAAACCTCTCGATCTTACCCCTAGCGGCATCACCAAAATTTTGGGTTTTTTTTTTTAAGTGTTGCACCCAAAAAGGAAAAAAAAAAAAAAAAAAAAAAAAAAGAAAAAAAAATGGGGCCGCCTAAACTTTTAAAGACCCGAAAACCTTCTCATATTGCATCACGGTTTATAGGACATAGGGTTTTTTTGCAGTAGTTTTTATTGGTAATCTGGTGTTTATGGGTTTTTGTTGCTTCTATTCCATTTTTTTGGAAAGCATGGCAAAGGGGGGGGCAGCATTTTGTTACCCATTCGTGTTTAATAAATTAATCTTTTATAGTGGGGGTGTTACAGATGCAAAAATCCCAAAAATACATGTAGGTTATATTTTTAGTTTTTTATTTCAAAAATGGGAAAGGGGTTTTTTTGTTTTTAAAAACTGGGTTTTTTCTTAAATTTTTTTTTGCTACTCTTTTCCCTTTTGGGCTTATCCTTTTTACCCACAAAATCACGCATACATTAAGGGCACCATTTTGCCGTCAGTTTTAAAAATGACAGAATTCCTATAAAACCTTGCCTATTAAGTTTGGGTTTCGTGAAAACCCATTGGACCCTGTCATTGCATTGAGGTGGTGCTATTGGCTGACAGGAGGGGGCTCTCCTCTTAAATGCCCGTTTAGAAGTTTCTCCAAAACCTGGCCATTAAAGCAGAAGGTCATTACTATGGGAGCTCCTGCTTCCAATCTGACTGACAGAGTCAAGCTAATTTCCCAAATTTAACCTAAAAAAAGGGAACAGGTTCAAATAAGGCCCCTTAATAAGAAAAATAAAAAGGTGTATGGTGCTCACTAATGGGGGTTTAAGAGCCCCTTTTGTAAAACCTCTTTAGCCTTCAAAGCGATTATTTTTCAGTCACGAATTCAGAGTTACTATGTTTATTGTGTATATTTACAAATTTCACAAATAGGTCTATCAACCCGGATAAAACTTTCTAAAATTTTTTCAAAAAACTAAATACAGTAAATTCACGATATTCAGGTCTTTGTTTTAAAGCTTTTCTCCAGAGCCATAAATAAAAATTGTCCCAAAAATACCCAGAACTGAACCATTCTATCTTCTGTTATACAAATGATCGCTTTTTTTTTTTTTCTTTAAATTCAAAGAGGAAAAGAAGTTGATTCCAAAAGCCGTAGGCTTCCATCCATGGAAACCTTTTAATTAAGGGTATATACAATAAGGGATCGTTCATGGAATATAGGTGCAAAAAAGATCGCAAGACATTGCACGGATTTTAAAACTGGTTGGAGAAAAGTTTTTCCCCCCTCAACTTTAGAAAGGAGCAAAATAGCACTAAATAGCTAAATTGCAGCAACTTGCACTCTTAACAATGGGTTGTGCCTGCAGAAAACTTTAGGGGAGGCGGGTAATCAACAAAAATGTCATCCCTTCTAAACTATTTAATTTCACCCATTAGTCTGAAAAGTTTGGGAAAATTTGGGAAGGAAACTAGTTTTTTTTTTCCCCCCCGTTCACAGGCACAGCAAATCAAGGGGCTCTACATGCAACGCCCAGCTCCTGCTTTTAAGGCACCTGTAAAATGACTGGTTGGGGGGGGTGGGTGAGGGGATGATGAATATAAAAGTTAAGTATCCAACTTACTCACATGCCAAGGTTTTGTAAAACAAAAAGGAAAAAAATATAATATATTATTTTCATAGAAATGTAGTTGGCTTGTACAACACTAGCCTGCCAAAAAATTATGGCAATTTTCAAAGGGGCTGGTTGTCTTAGCCCCCCCCAAAAAAGGTTCACCAGGTTTGGGGGGGTGGCCCCTTTGGTTTTTTGGGGGTTCGCATTAATAAGAACATTAAGAATCAATTTGCACGACCAAACCCTAATTCGCAAAAACATGACTGAAGTAATGTTTTTAAAAAGGTACAGATAAATGGGGTCCATTCAATAAAACCTTTTGGCCCTAAAAATGAAACCCTTTCCCAACCAAAGGGAATTGTTACCCCCTTTTAAAAGGAAAAATTTTTTATTTTTTTTTAAAATTTTATGTAAAACAGGGAAAAAAACCGCCACTTGTTTGACACTTACTATTGCTATGGGGTATATGTGACTTTATTTGTACGACGGGGAAATTTCTTTTCCTAGTTGATTGCGGCAGTGATACAAAGAATAGTAATGAATGCAGAGCAAACATTTGGATTCAAGGGACACAAAGCAGAATGGTTGATAGAAGTAAAATGTTTTAAGCTAGCTTGGGTCTCTTGGATGTAGGTATGGCGAGTAATGAAACATTTACTGTAAAATATGTAAATCCCTACATATTAATGTGTTAGCATGGAGGTCACGAGTAACGGTTGTAAAGATTTTTTCATCAGCCATTTTGTTTAGACCGCAATATCGGGGATCCAAATTTTTTAAATACTTATGAATTTCATGTATGACACCCAGAAAATTGTTAATGGGTGAGGAGGGAAAAATAAATTAAAAAAAGGTACTTTTCCCCTTCTGCTGCTGTTTGTTCACCCTAATCCCTCCCTTCGTGCCATCATAATTATTTTTTTTTTAAAGCGCCTTACAAAAATTAGAGAGGGTTTTTTAGTGGTAAATGGAGCGCCAAAATCTGCTGTTGGGGCACATGCAGCAAGGGAAATGAAAAGGACCGGTTGGGGGCTGGGAGGGAAAACGCCTTTATTTTTGTCCCCCCCTTTTACCCCATTTAACGTTAAATTTAAAAAAACTGGAAAACCCCCTGCAACTTTTTTTCACTTTTACCGCTCTTTTACGTGGTAAAAACATTTCATACAGCAACAGAAAGAATTAGGTGAGGAATTTCTTGTAAAACCAAACTTAATTTCGTTAGGATGGTTGTTTAGACAATGGCTAAAAGGAATAGGTTTTTCTGTAAATTTTCCTAAACCAAAATTGAAAAATAGTAAATAAAGTGGGTTGGTCAAACATCCCAAGATTTTTACCGACACCAAAATAGTCGAAGACGAAGCAAAAGTAAACCATGAAATTTTAACCCCTGTATGGTATTTTCTATCTCCAAAATTAAAGGGTTTTGCCACAATGTAATTTTTACGGGTCCTCCAAAATGGGTATTTAATCACTTTCCTAAATTATGTGATTACAAAAAGTCAAGCCTGGGGAAATCAGCTTTCTTTACTGCCTAAGTTACTTTTAAATTTACATTGACACGACCGGAGCTGATTGGGCCCACTTGCTGTTTGCACTTCTTATTGATAAAGGGAACAGAAGGAGTTTGAAGGGGTGGGGAGAAAAGTGCGTGTTGGGTTTTCGTATAGAGAATCCACTAGTTGTAAAGTAATTATCTTTGTAAACATTGCAGATGCTCCCTTTTCTTACTCGCCTCTTTTTTCCGGGCCCCTTCTCTCCCCCTGAGCGTTAGGGCACAGCATGTTTTCATCTGTCCTGAGCATAAAAAAGGTAAGGAAGTCATTGTGGAAAAACCCCCTTTAAGAAACTGCATTTTTTTCTTTTTTTCTCCCTATTCTAAGAAAATTTATCATAATTTTTTTTCCACATCCATTTTGGGACCAAACAGTAAATTTTTTGAGGAAGATTTTAGAAACCAAAGGCTAAAATGCAAATGCCAAGTTTTTCTAAATCGTGAGAAACCTGAAATTTTAAAAATTTTTAAAATTTTGCTTTCTAAACATTGCTCCGTTTTGAATTTTTACTTCAAAAAAAAAGGAAGATTTTAATCTTTCCCAGTTTTTATGTCCCAAAAAACCCCCTACTACTTTGGGGGCCCAAATCATTTTGGCAGAAAATGTTTTTAACATCTGTCACATTGAAACAGAATCTTTGCTTATGTGATTGCATCTATCAATGAAAATTCCCAGGACATACACAAATTTAGACTTCAAACCCTTCATCACGTCTGGGTCTATCTGGGCCCCCTTTCCCATCCCACCTTATTTTCCAAAAAATTTATCCATCTTCACATTTTTAGTTAAAAATTGCTGCTGGAGCTGTAAGAAAATAAAAAAAAACCCCCCACCTTTGTATAAAAAATTTTTGGTTGGTACTGCCCATTTTTTCTTCTCAGGGTCTTCTAGTTTCCCCAAAATTGTGCACCAGGGGAAGGGGCGGGGGGAAGGGGGGGGACCATTGGGCCCTAACATTCACCGGTTCAAGGGGGGGCCTTCACCTCAAAAGGGACATCAAAGTTATGGGACTGCAGCGCCAATCAGTGGTTGAAGGTTTTACACAAAATGACCGGGGGGAGCTGGGAAGACAACAGAAAAACCCAAGGAATCCCCGCGTGGGAATGCTAGAACAGAGGTCATCGAGGGATTTTTTTTTTCCCTTTTTCCTTTCATCCCAGCAGTAGTTTTTACCCAGTGTGGAGATAGGGGCAACTCTAAAATGGATAAAAAAAAAATCCCTTTTTAACAGGGGCACTACCACTTTTTTTAAGGGTTAAATTTTTTTTAAACCCCAAAAAAATTTCAAAAACAATGTTACATGCAAATATTTTGAATAGATTTGTGAAAGATTCTTCCTAAACATTTGGGGAAGGGTTTTTGTAGAGATACTTTAAATTTTTACATGTACCCGTGGTCCCTCAAATTTTTAAAAAAATTTTTTTTACCCAAAGGGGTGACCATTGTAAAGTTAAAATTTTATAACTCCATTTGGGAAAAATGCCCAAAAAGGGTTTGAGAAAATCATAAACACCCCAAAAATTTAAAGCAAAATGAAGATTAAAAAAAAAAGAGTCAATTAAAGGGAAAACAGAAAAAAGGGAAAGTTTTTTTACATGTTAAAAGTCAAAAAAGAGCTGTGGAATCATTTTTCTAATTTGAAAGGAAAAGGCCCCTTCTTTGGGTCATGTGAATTTTTACACAAAGGAAAAAGAAAAAAAAAAATGGGGCCCTCGCCCGGTGAATGCAAAAGAGCATTTCAGGGCAGGGAGTAGGCAAATGTACTGTAGATGGCGTATAGGGGTGCCACTGGCCCGCTTTTCCCAGGATACAGGAGTTTTGGGTCATGTCTGGGCCCTTGCTTTTTGAAACCAGGGCTCGCAAGAAAACTTTTTTTGGGACATTGAATGTTCAAAATATTATATTGACCATTTTAACCTGAGGAATCACTGTATTCCCAGACATGCGCCTATTAAAGAGTTCAGCTTTTTGAAAAACATTTTTGCCCCCTTTTGTCCACAGGTTGGGTCTGGTTTTTGAGCACGACCTTTTCAATGGAGCTAAGCTGCAAAAAAATCCTATAGAGGGTTGTGGTATCTTTAATAAAGGTAGACATGACTCTCCCTTCATAGAAACATGTGGGAACACAGCCAAAAATTTTGTGTTAAAAAAATTCTGGGGAGGTAGCTCTTGTGATTAGCTTATTCAAAACCTTTCAAAAAACGTTGGATTACCGTAATAACATTTTCTAACCCGTTTCCTTAGGAGACACGCAACTTGGGTAGGGGCCATCCCCTAGGGACCGACAATATTTTAAAAACCCAAAAGTGTTGGGCGGGAAGACTATATCCCCCCCACTGAGCCAATACTCAATTGGTAAAAAACCGTAGTAGAAAAGATAAAAAAATAGCCCGATTTCCCAAAGAAAATGTCAAAATGAGAGTTGGAAAAAGACTAAAAGGAGGGGGAGTGGGGAAGGAGAAGGGTCCCCCCCCCGATGAATAAAGACGAGAAAAGTTTTTTTTAACAGTAAGTAAAAAAAATCCGAATTTCTGTCAATTTGTTGGAGAACAAAACACTTTTGGGATGTAAAAATGCCCTGGGGGTTTTGGAAAAAAAAAACCCAAAAAAAAAAAAACCCCATTTCTCCCTACTTCCCTTTTTCTTGGGGCAAAACCCCCGCCCCGCCGATTTGAGTGGCAATGAAAAGGGTGCCCCCAAATGGAAGAGGTTTAATTCTGGACTGATAGGCTTCTGAAATTGCACGCCCCAATCCAGTGGCCAGGGAAACCTTTTAGGGGGCCCCTGGGTTTTAAAGGTGGACTCTGGGGAGCAATGGAAAAAAGGGGGGGAAAAGCCTAAAAGGGTCCGTGAGCGGGAGGTAGACTCGGACAGCCCGACCACATCCAAACAATGCAAAGACCCTTTGGGAGGAGGGAAAGGGGGCAAAAAGAGGGAAGATCATGTCCTCATTGAGGGGGAAACCAAGGAAACCACCGTAGGGGAAAAAAAAAAACCCTTTAGGCACGGGACATAGGCCCCCCCTTACCCCTTATGAAGAACCAAAAAAGAGGATCTGAAAAAAAGGGGCAGCCATTTCCCAGAACTCCACAAAGGGCACCAAGAGAAAAAAAACAAAGGGAAATTTCCCTTTTAAAAAGGGTTTTAAAAAGGCAAAGCCCTACAGGGAAATTCAAAAAAAAAATTTTTAAAAGGGGGTTGTTTCCACTACATTTTTTCATCTTACCTCAGTCCTGTTTTTTTGGTTTAAAATTAGAAGCCAGGTTTGCTTTTTTTTAAAGAAAACCAGCGCGGGGCCCCTTTTCTTGAAAAGATCAAACATGTCTGAAACTTTTGGGGAAAAAAACCTGGGGAGCTGATTCCCCCCATCCCAAGAGGGGAATTTAAAATTTGTGGGGACACGGCAATGGACACATATTGCGAAGTGATTGTTTTTGCAAGATTTTTTAAACAAAAAAAATAAATCCTTTTTAGGGAAGAAAACCCCCATGGCCTAAAAATTTGGCCCCTTATGAACCGGGAAAGGACGGGGGGGAGGGGCCCCCCTGCAAAAAAAGGGGGAGGGTTTCAAGGGAATGGCGGGCCCAAAGGGCGTGATGAAAGAGGGAAAAAGGGCAAAAGGGCCTTTAAAAAGAAAGGAAAAAGGCCCCAAACCCCGTTTTAAAGGGAACAATAGTACTTTGGAGCGAACAACCCAAGGGGGAAAATCCACTACCCCGAAAAGGGGGCAAATAAAGTTTTCCATTACAATAATAAATAGGGACAGACAATTTCGGGCCTGAATCAGGGCCAAGCCAAAACAAAGCCCGAGAAAAACCAAGTCAGCTTTTAAAAGGACTTCTTTGAAAAAAATCATTGCGTCCAGGGCGGAGCCAGAGAGTCTCCCCCGAGGGGACCACTCCCAGGGCTTAAAATTGGGAATTTGAAAATGGGGGGGGGGTGGGGGGGGGGGTTTTTTTGGTTTATTGGGGTTTTCCTCCAACCCCGGGAATTTAAAAATCAAACAGGGAGGGAAAAAGAGCGTTCTCCCCAAAATAAAGGATCCTACAGGCACCCAAAAAAAGTCAAAGGCTAGGTCCCCCCCCCCCTTCTAATGATTCAGGCAAGCTGGGGTTTTTAATAATTGAAATCCAAACTGGTTTGACCCCTGTGGGGAGGCTAAAAAAGAAAAGGCCCGATTTTTCAGGACTTTGCTCTGAAGACATTTATTCTCTGCGGGAAAACACAAAACATTTTTTGCCCACAAGCCAAAAACCAGCTCCCCACCCGAGGTCCTGGCATCCGTGGGATGGACTTTGGGTGGAGGAAGTAAAATTCCCTTGAAGGACCCACGGAAATTGGTAAAAACCCCTTTAAAAAAACAATCCCCTAAGCGTTTTTTAAGGCAGGGCAGGGAAAAACCCCACCACTGTAGGAGGCCCAAAGGCAGGCCACGAGGGGGAAAATGCCCAGGGGGGGGGGGGGGGGGGGGAAACCACCAAAAAAAAAAATAAAGGAAAGGGTAGTGGGACTGGGCAATCGGAAAGTGAAGTAATTTTTCCCGGACCCTATGGCAAAAAGTTTTTACTTCTTCCCTCGCCCGGAAAAGGAAACTCCATGTAGAAACCCCCGATAGGTCTGACTGAACAGCTTTCTGTGGGACCATAAAACAGGTTGAAATAAAATCCACGAAAAATCTTTGAGGCCGGGACGAGCGTAATTACGCCATGCAGGTAAAAGGCATTGATTGCCTTGATGGGAAAGGCGGGCGGGAAATAAAGAAGAAAAAAAAAAAGTCAAAATGAGGGAACGAACACAAAGTCTATCTTGTATCTGAATGGGACGAACTTTTGAACCCAGGCGATGTTGACCCAGGCATGTCAGACCTCCTGGAACTGGAGGAGACGCCACCACCACCCTCCTACCCGAAAGGAAGCTTTTGCTGGGGGAAAAGCCTCATGACAAATGCCACGCAGGGTGGTTCAGAACAACTGTGGCCACCTGCAGCTTCTGATTTTATTCAGTTGTTTCCCAAGGAGTCTGTTACTATAGAAGGGGAGCAGTAAGAGTCCTTTTAAAGTTTGCATCCGTTGCCAAAGACTTTAGCCCAGAGAGCACCAGTTCTCCACTCCTGCTTTATCATTCCACCTCTTGAAGGGGGAATATGGATAGCCGAAGTCATGTCACACATTATACCACCTGAAATGGAGATTACTTTGTCGACATAATCATGAGTGCCGCCACATCTGACACATGAATGATTGTGCTCTTAGCCCTCTAGGTGGCAGCTGCATAGTAATGAATTGCCCATTAGAGAAGTAAAAATTCAGACCAGTATGCAAAAAAAGTCCAGAATTTAACACTAAGGAGATTGCAAATAATACTTATCACTCATACATCTGCCACCTATGGGGTAGGCGACTGCCAGTACCATAAGGCTATATCATGGATGCCCCATGCTGGCTTACAACCAGTAGATAACGCTTAAAGGGACTGGGTCATCAAAAAAATGGACTTAAAAAATTGGGGACTTATTGTTTAACTCACATTTTATGTTAAACACATTTTTTTAGGAATTTTTGGTTATGTTTTTTTTAATTTTTTCCACATCATTTTCAGTATTTTTTTTTAATAATTCCAAAAGTCCTGCAGTTTTTCACTTTGGCCACTAAGCCTAATAATCGTCTGACACTTCCTGTTCTGTTTAGAGAGATTTTCAGTGTTGCTCATTATCAGAAAAAGCAGAGTCAAAACTGAAAGGAGACGGGCATTGTTACAGATAACACAGAACCCCAGTAAACAAGAGGAGATGTCACGCCCCCCCTCTCCCTCCCCTCTCTTAAACAGTGAAAAACTCTCCTATACAAGTCTATGGGACAGAATCTTCTTAAGAATCCTATGTGCATGAAGTGCTGTAAAGCATCTCTCTGACTGCAAATTAAAGCAGTGCAAGCAAGAATGTCTTCCCCACAATCATATATAGACGACCGAATTGCGAAATCTACAATCAGGAAATAAAAACGACAGGAGGAAAAGAATATGGATCAGGGGCTTGATTTAATAAGAAAGTCCCCTCCCGCTAGTGAGAGGGACCTAGCTCATTCAGGGGGTGCCAACTCCTGACAGGAGATGTCGGGCCCGCAGCTTCTGAATGTAAGCTGTGCAGAGTGCGGAGCGAGCTAAAAAAAACTACAAGTTACATTTTTTGGACAGGGGGCAAAGGCAAAAAAAAAAAAGTCACTACTGCTTTAGTAGCGAGTGGGCTTGGGTGCATGGGTACTTGGAAAAACACAAGGTAAGGGGGGGGCAAATTGACCCATCAAAAGTGCTTTATTCTCTGGAAAGAACCAGATCCCTTGGAGAATACCAGGAGTGTAATTCTGTTAAAATGGCGGCACCGCAGCAGTCAGAGGGGCCACAGGGGTACAAAAGTATTCCTGCTATCCCATGGAGAAGGAAAAAGCAAGCACCAAGGATGAACAAACGCTTCCCCCCCGTACACACAACGTGATTGCGGGTGAAATCCGTCCCGCAATTATAGCGTGAATCAGCCGTGTGAACATAGCCTTACTGTTAGACCATTTTGATAGAAGACACCCAATGTCTCTGTGGTTTGCTTCAACAGCTGCAGATTAGACGATTCTAAAAAATACTTGTCATAACTTTGTTAACACAAAAAGAATCTATAACCTCTATTAGATGCGAGTGAGTTCTATTGCACATACTGAATGTCCCTAAATTGCTGCTATAATTAATGTAATTGTCAGTGGTCATCATGCATCCCCATAAATCATTCAACATGAGTCATGCTAGATAAGGCTCAGATAAGGCTAAATAGGGTGGGGTAATTCTAAAAAATACAGGCATAAATGTGCTGGGTATTAGGCCGTGTTCACACGGCTTATTCCCGACGGATTTGTGAGCCGGATTGCGCTCCCAAATCCGCCGTGAATAAGGGGGGACGGGTGGCGGGCCGGAGCGCGGCGGGGGCGCCGCTCCCCGGCCCCATTTGACTTGCATTATCCACAGCGCGTATTTTGCCTGGAAATGTGCATGTCCCCTTTCTCCCCCCCCGGCGGATTCGCCGGGGCGGGGAGGAGCGACGGAATCCACTGTTCTCTATGAGAGCAGTGGATTACCGTAATTACTCCGACGGATTGGCGCCGTACTGCAGCGCAAATCCGGCGCACAGTACGGCGCCAATCCGCGGCACAATAAGCCGTGTGAACGAGCCCTTAGTGTAAAATATGTTGGTTTTGACTTCTGCCCTTATTAAAATTTGGAGTTCTATATCGTATATAAAAAGTAATCTGTACATTTATTTAGGTTCATCTTAATGGATAAATGAATCTATGTGCAAAAACTGTAGGCATACATATATAAACTCAGGTACACTCAAACTTGCAGGCATCAGAAGACAGCAGAAAATAACAAATAAAATAACTGCATTACTTTTATAAAAACAAAATCCATCCATAAACATTTACATGGATACATATTACACATAAAATAACCTCTGCCACAAAAAAATGTGTTTACAGGCAAGTTAAAATAAAAATTCTTAACATAGTCTAGGAAGACTACAAAAAAATAAAAACAAGAGCGACAATCTTCAGTGCAATAAGCAGTTAACTTAAAAAAAGCAAAATCCTTCTGGTCTCATTGTGTAGTATTTAAAAAAGAATTCAGATTCTTACGTGTGGTAATATATATTTCATACATACCCCCACACACAATCTCTCTCCTAAGATTTCATGATGAAGTGTATTCGAGAGCACAGGCGGTGCACTATTACAGTGCGCGTCTCCTGACACATCAGGAAAGTTCTCTTCTTAATAATGGTGCAACGTTTGCAAAGTATAAAACATAGGCGTATAAAAACAAAAATAGAGAGACAAAAACAGGACCATTATCCTTTTCACAAGACTTCTATGGTATCACATTTTCAAGAAAACAAAAAAATGGACACTTGTCACACGCGTCTAAAGTTGCATTGCAGTTAAACAATACTGTGAGGCATTTGGGAAGGGTTGCGCCCTTCGATCCCTAGTTATTACTGCACCAAGGTAGAGAAATCAGCATTCCAAAACACACATGGGAATCACAAAAATATTCTCTATGCCAAACTTCTATTTGTATCAAACAGACCATGACCATATACATTGGGTGCTAAAACGCAAGTTAAGAGGGTGAGCCTCCTGTTTGACCTTAAGGCATAATATATGAAATCCAGACTGTAGCTCTTGAAATGTATTCCTTTAGTGTTGTAGACCCTGTTAGTGTTAATGGTAACGCCTGTTGTGATAGTAATGCTCTTTGTGACTTGTGCAATTCCCATGCAGCTGGTCTTTGCTGCTTGTCCATGTTAACAGTGCAGTGAGTGACCCACAAGGTGGCTGGCAAGACCACAGGCTGCTTCCAGCTCAGTTCAAAGCTCTCTGTTTTATCGTGTGGAAGATCCAGTCCACTTTTGTTGTCCAGCCACCATGATGTGCATCATTCATTGGTTTCATGAAATACTCCAAAGCCTCTTGCTCAGTTTTATCTAAGGCTAGGGTCTTTCGAATGTATGCAATGTCATCAAAAGATTGTAGTTCTGGCATTCCAGAGCCAAGCATCATTGAGAAAAGATTTATGAAGAGATTGGCATGCTGTCGAATGGCCAAGTATGCTTTGTAACACATCTCTTGAAATCTAGGAGGAGAAGACAATGTTTTATGAAGTACAACTTCCATGACGACACTATCACACCATCAAATGCAACTTCACCCCCGATTAGAAAATAAAAATAATAATTTGGCTTAAAGGGAATGGGTCATCAAAAATGAGTCATTGTTTAAGTCCCATTTTTATGTTAAACACATTTTAGGATTTTTTTTTTTTTTTATATATTTCATTTCACTTTCAATTTTTTTTAATAATTTTTAAGTCTTACAGTTTTCACTTTGGCCACTAGGCCTTGTTTGGGACTCTTTGACAGCAGTCAGAGAGATGCTTTACAGTAGCTTCATGCACATAGGAGACTTCAGACTGACTCATTTCCATTCACTTCTATAGGAGAGTTTTCTAGTCATGTTCTGTGACCTGGGAAGAAATCAGTGTGCAGGGAGGTGAAAGGATGAACTATTTCCTCTTGTGACTGGTGGATTCTGTGTTATCTGTTCACACTGGTGTCTCCTTTCAGTTTGACCCTCTTTGTGCTGATAAAGAGCAGACTACGAGAACCTTCTGTACAGAACAGGAAGTGTCAGGGCATTTTAGGCTTGGGCCAAAGTGTAAAAAATGCAGGAACTTAAGAATTCTTTAAAAAAATATTAAAAGTGATATGGAAAATAAAAAAAAAAAAAAAAAAAAAAAAAAAAAAAATTTCTTACAAAAATGACACACTCCCTTTAACACATTCCCTTTAAAAGCAGTGAATATTTTTTTCTGATCCAACTTTAGACGGTTTTGGCGTGATTACCCTTTTAGCCCTTGAATAAAAAGTATGTAATGTACACCTTACATAAAAAAACAGTTTATGAAAATACCAAACTTGGTAGCATCCAAAACATTTTTGTGCATTTACAAACAGCAAAATTCATTCTAAGTAAAATAAAAAACCTATTGTTTTTTAAAAAAGTTTTATGTTAAAGGAAATTTACTTTTCATCTTTTCTTCTGTTTTGTAGGATCATTGCCCAAATCATTATTAACATAATAGGCAGGTTAATAATGAAAGTTAAGACCTCTTTTGTAAACGGGTTACCCCTTAGGTGATGGCACAGACTACCTCCCCCCCTCTCCCTACAAAATGATCTCTTTCCAGTCCACAGAGCCGCCCAGTAAAAATCCCCCCCTAGAAATCATGAGTATTTTCAGACCATGGTCTTCTATAGTTTAAACCAAGTTTTTATGTTAAAAGGGCTTGTTATTTATTAAATGGTCTTCAGATAGGGGACGTGAAAACAAACAACTATGCAATTTTGGGTTCATTGCAAGCTGTTTGTTTTCCGTGTCCCTTTTCTTTGTTTTGTAAACACTGTTCCCCAATGCGGTCTGTTTTCTTCCTGTCTTGTATTGGTGCGCCCCTGTAATTTCATTCTGTTGGCCCCAGGTAGATTCACGGGAGGGCTTCCCCCCCTCCACTCGGGTAAGGGACCAGCGAGAATTTCACTCTGCATAGTCAGAAGAAACACAACAACACTGCAGGGCTTCTATAATCAGAAAACAGCAGAAATGTGCCTCAATCCCTGCTTCTCTCACTCAGAGTAAGGGGCCGTAGCAATTTCACTCTGCACACCCAGCAGAATCACACTGCAGCTGATTCTACAATCAGAAAACAGCAAAATTGTGCCATGGTGCCTAACTCTCCTGCATAGAAGGGAGATCTGTGCCATTCATAGAAGACTGGATTCAACTGAAACAAACCTCCAGCTGAGAGAGGAGAAGAGAACATATTAGACCGAGTTCATAGAAGACTTTCTAGATTGAATGCAGGTATGTGGTATTTATACAGCTCTTACAAAACAAGACTGCAGGGAGAGGAGCAGTGAGTAGTGAGGACTCAGAGGGAGGGGGGGGGGGGGGGACGGCTCGGGAGCGAGCATGAACAGTGAAGGGGGGGGGGGGATTATGTCATTACCCTTCAGTTAAGAAACACCCAGCTGTGAGGGGAAGAAACTCCCCTGGATTTGTAGAGCTGAGAAATTGAAAATACTTTCAAACACACGAACTGAAGAAGCGATACATCCTCTTTAAAGCAGTTTACTCTGACCATTTAGCCTTAAAATTGTCTGATACTTCCTACTCTGTAGATATCACTTTGCCGCAGACAAATTCAAAGGGTTGTCCCACCACACAGTTTCAGAGCAAAAAGCAGCTTTCTTTCATGCATCCTGTCTCTTAGTGGTCAGGCTGTGGGTGATTAGCATATCAGCTCCGTCTGCTAATTACTCTGACATGAGAGCAGGAGAGGCTTATCTAAAGTGTAGAGGGCTACAGAGCAAAATAATTAGTCTCCTTTGTTTGTCAGATTAGATAAAATTTAAGCTGCCAGCATCCTTTGTGCCTACCGGTGAGGACTCTCTGGCATCAGATAAGACAAACTGCAGAGAGAGCAGGGGATAGCAGGTTGGTAACCTATAGAAACCTGAATGTACTCAAGAGCAGGTAAAATCACTCCTATCTCAAAAAATCAAAATAAATATATTTGGAAAATGTCTTCATTTACTGTTTCCCACATGTTGGAAGCTAATCTTTGTAGTGAAACAACCACTTTAAAGACCTCTTCAAAGAGAACACCGCATTCACTAATAAGGTGATGGTCACAGATTACACTATCCTTCTCTCTCTCACTACACAATGATTTTTTTCCCCAGTTCACAGAGCACACCTTAAAACTCACAAAGAAATCAGTTCACTCCTATGGGTCATGTGGCTGCTGTAAAGCATCTCTCTAAATGCTTTTAGCAACCCAGGCAAGATGGCAGCCATTCTGTGTTACATACATGCCCTTGGTAACAAAATGGTTTAAGAGGACTTTCCTGAGAAAAGTCTTAGTAATTGATAGGACAGAATTCGTCCTTTTGCTAATCGTATGTATTTGAAATGTCCCTCAGTATTAGACTAGGGCAACATAATGACATAAGATCCCAAATTTGCACTGCTAAGCTGCAACTAACAATAGTTAATGTAACCATGTTACAATCCGTAATTTATCAAGACCACATACACCATCATTAGTTCAGATTTCATCTGTGCCACATTATAATCTAATGCTGCGTGGCCATAAGTCCCCATGTGGCCCTAACTCTAAAGCAACAAAGTTTTGGCATAAATCTTGAGATTCTAAAATTTCCTCTTGATGTGGAAAGTACCAACTGAGACGTAGGGGAGGAGGCCCTGTTTTTAGGAAGCATTTGACCGAAATTATGCAGAGGTAATGGTACAAAGTAAACATGCCTTAGATACAACTCCCTTTAAAACACCCCTTTATGGCAATGACAGTTTAGTACATGTGATATTCTTTTAAAATTTACTTTTAGTTTTGGCTAGAGCACAAAAAACACTGCATCAAACTGCACTGTGTCAACCTGATTTAAAGGGGTTGTCTCACTACAAGGATTGCTTTTTATGTTAAAGATCTTGCAAAAACAAGTCACTTTGCATTATATGTCCATTAACCGTGTCCTACCTATTCTGAGATATCGCCTCTTGTATGGGCTGCATCAGCTCCTCAGGTTGCTACAGCTACAGACCTGTTTACTCTCTCCTGATAGGCTGCCAGCACTGGTTGCTATAGCTACAGACCTGGCTTCTACTGCAGCCTAGTAGACGCCAGTATACACGCCCCTGAATTCAAAATAAAACCAAGCAAACAGGACTGAGGTAAGATGAATCGATGTAGTGAGACAACCCCTTTAAGTTCTCCTTTATACAGCTTATAGCTTACCTTTCAAAGTCCCTGGTCTTCGTGCACTCTTGAATTCCCTTACTGATAACAATTAAAAAGTCCTGTGTTAAGACAAATGGAACACGTTCTCGCTTGTAACCAAACTTTTTCTTCTTGTGATCCAGAAAGTGCCCAAAATCTATATGAAATAGCTGACAAAAGGCCAAGTGTTAGCACAGAAAAATCCTGGTACATGATCAAAAACGATTACCTTTTTATCTCCTGCCTTCAGTAACATAAAACTGTTCCCTCCTATTCAATAATTAAACGAGGGTTGCTCAGCATAAAAGAATCCAATTTACAAGACATGTCGTGAGAGATTAGTTACATTTTTAGAAAACAAAACAAACAATGGAATAGGGTAAAAAAAAAAAAAAATAAATAAATTCCCTTCTCTTCCAGTAAACCCACATACACTTTAGGTGGCAACGTACTTGCCCATTGTCTTTCACCATAATGTTACTGTTGTGACGATCACCTATTCCAAGAATAAAAGTTGCAACACAGTAACCAGCACATGATCGTGTGAATAAGTCAATGGCAGCATCATACCTAAAAAAGAGGGAGAGGCAGATGGATTAAAAGTTTAGGATTTAGTTTAGTATAGGGTGCAGTTCTGCACATCCAAACATGCACCTACGTGTTGCATGCGATTTACGCAGCGCTTTTGAATGCGTTTTTCGGACCCAAAATGGATCCAACACGCCTAACATACCCTTAGAGAAATATGGTGCCTGAAAGGAGGTACCAGACTTATGTCACAGGGTGTACTGCAAGACACTGTGCCTGAAATCTAAAATTGGCTTAAACAGCGCTTGTGGCAGCGTGCCACTACTATCCTGCTCTTGGATGGATCTTAGCAAACAGAGCGATAAAAGGAAGTAATTCCACCTCACTTATTAGCTTTGAACATGTAGGAAAAAGGTAAATAAACTATTACCAAATACAATGCTGTTCTGATTTTGCTTCACTACAGAGTTAGAGCAGACAGGTGTGTGATGCCCCGCTTGTTCTGTGGCTGTTTCTTTACTACATGGATCTCCATGAACTGCATGCATGAGACAATCAGCTAATGCTGATGGAAATAACCACGGACTTACTACAAAGCACACAGGTATATTTTTATACCTTTATTACTTACTGAAGTTTGGAAGAATAAATGGTTAAAATGTTTTTCAGTATACTAGGTCTACCTAAAATTGGATGTTGAGTACTATACGAAATCAAGGATATCGTTTATGGTGGACTGGTCCGGTGGTTTACATTGCCTATACTGCCAATTATTAAAGTTTAAAGAGTGTCAGTAGTTCTCCCCTATTTCTCCAAAATAAATCTAGGGGCACTCCCTACACAGTTATTACTGAGTGACTTTTGTCCTTACTATTTAATTTGCCTAGCAAACTTACTTCTATCATGTCCTAATATTACTAAGTCCTATAAAAACACAAAATCGTAACTTTATTTATATCTAAACTCTTACCTCAACACATACTATACACAATATTAAAAAAACCACCTATCTACAT